>CM053787.1:154316962-154611962 GCA_028749045.1 Cupressus sempervirens
TCACATTTCTTAACCATAACTTGAGCATCTTTGAACAAAGCAGGCCACCAGAATCCAGCCCTCATGATCTTATGTGCAGTAGTTTTGGCCATGTAATGTCCTCCACATACTCTAGCATGCATTTCTTTCAAAATCTCTTTTTCCCATTCTTTGTCAACACATTTCAACAGAACTCCCTCAAAGTTTCTCCACCATAAGTTATTTTGAACAATTACATACCTGATGGCTTACAATTTAATATTCCTTTTTTCATTATCAGGCAGATGGGGAGGAACTTCCATATGTTGCAAGTAATTTATAACATTGGTGTACCAGTCACACTGGTCCATGTCGCAGAAGTTAGCTCTGAGATCATCATTTACCAGGTTTATCTGATTAGCTTCTAGGTTAGTTTCGGCCATGAGTTTGGCCAAACCTTGACCTCTTACTAACTTAGTTATCTGCATATCAATGTTAAATTCTTGGATTCTATTGATCCATCTACATCTCCTTCCTGACACTTCCTCCTGAGAGAATATATCCTTAACTGTAGCACTAGGTACAAAAGCAATAATAGTAGCACCTACCAAATAACTTCTGAATGCTTTTACAGCCTTTACCAAAGCATATGCTTGTTTTTCATTTATTTCATACTTCAGCTCAGCATGCTGCAGGGATTTGCTGAAAAAGGCAATAGGCTGCTCATATCCTTCTTGATTTTTCTATAATAAAACTACAGCTACAGTATGGAATGATGCAAAAGAAAAAATATGCATGGGTTTTGCATAATCTGGGGTCCTCAACACTAGAGCATTCTTTATTGCAGTTTTTATATCCTAGAATGCCTATGAAGGTTCACCATTCCAATCTATAACAGCTCCTTTCTTGAGCATTTTTGAAATGGGTCTACTAATTTCAGCGAAATTGGTAACAAACCTCCTCAGAAAATTAACCTGGCCAAAAGAGGACTGTATACCTTTCACATTTTTAGGTTTGGGGATTTTATCAATAGCTATTACCCTTTCTGGGTCTATTTTTACCCCATCCTTAGACACTATGTGTCCTAATAACTTTCCTTCTGTGACCCCAAATGAGCATTTCTTTGGGTTTAAAGATACCCCATATTCCAGGGCTTTTATAAAAAAAATTTCCAAGTGTTTGCAGTGATCTTCAGCCTTGTTAGAATATGCTGTAAGATCATCCTAGTACAAAACCATAAATTTGTCAATATACTCATGAAATGCTACATCCATGGCTCTTTGAAAAGTAGCTCCTGCATTAATCAAGCCAAAAGGCATCCTCACATACACATATGTTCCCCAAGGGGTTGTGAAAGCTGTTTTGAACTGTTCACTTTCTTTTACCAGAACTTGATTATATCCAGAAAAGCCATCCATCATTGACATCAATTCAGAGCCGGTCACTTGTTGTAACATGGCTTCCATATTAGGTAAGCCATAATTATCTTTTAGAGATGCAATGTTTAGATTTCTAAAATCAACACAAAGCCTAATATCTCCATTCTTTTTTCTCACAGGAACCAGGTTTGAAACCCAAGTGGAATGCCTAATTGGTTTGATTATTCCACCATCTCTTAGCTTTGTCAGTTCTTCCTGCATTTTTGGGGCAAGGGCAGGATTGATTGGCCTTTGTTTTTGCCTAAACGGTCTTACATTTTCCTTCAACGGTATGACATGCTAGAAAAGATCCTCCCTATAAACCTTAAGGTCATCATATGACCAAGCAAAAACATGCCTGTACTTTCTAAGTAGGTCAATCAATGCTTTTCTAATTTCAACAGGCAAACCTTGGCCAATGTAAACCCTTTTAGGAACTTCATCCGTACCCAAATTTATTTCTTCTAGGTCCTGGGGTTTGGGGTCATTTACTCCCAATTTTACTCTGTCTTGGCTATCAAAAATATTTTCCAAGACTACCAACCCCTTTGGCATTTTTTTTTTTTTAATTGTATTATTTCTTGACCAAAAATGGTTTCTTTCCCATTTATGGTTTCAATCAACCCATTGCAGTCCATCTCCTGACCATGGTACTTGTCTTCATTTAGCAAAAAATATGTAATATCTTTGTCATCTTCAAACACCTTCCAGTTTTCAATGTTGTCAGGTATAGAAGGTTTTTTTTGGACCTCAATCTGGGAGGTTCCTGCAAATGATATTTCTTTTGGTTTGATGGCTACATTCGCCAGAAGATCAGCCATCTTATTCTAGGTCCTATCTCTCCATGAGATCCCAAATGCACCAAATGAGAGAGACACAGTCATTCTATGTGTATCTTTTGAGTTTTCCTATGCAGATGTTGTATTCTTTTCAATGAAATTAATACAAAGAGCCTCATCTTTTAGTTTCATTATGATTCTTATCTCCTGCTGTTGTTATTTGCAATGTTCTGTGTTTAAGAACTAAGATTTTGAACCCAGTTACATCCCCTTAAGGTTGTATATCAAAATAGATTTGCTGTTGGAACAAAGCTCCAAGTAAATGCTTGTTTGTACTGATAGGATTGTAGGTTACACCAAGAGGATATCACCATAAGTACGAGAGTTTTAATGAATATTGATGTCTATTTGCAAGACAAGTAGATAGACCATATACCTGAATATATGAGTATGTTTTAGGTATCCATCTATATGTGAAGATTCAGTTAGTGCCCAATGGATAAGGGACTAGTCAGCTTGAAGGATGCATGTTCTTTGCTGTTGCATATCTGATTATGCTGAGAAATCAAATCAAATGAATATTATTTTCCCATTTTATGTTTTGAAGAACTATAAGTGTAGGTCATGGCTTATTTGTGGTTACTTTCCTTGGTTATGATTAGCTACTGTGATCAGGAGATTTACCAGAAAATTAAAGAAGAATATTGACCATATCTACTATAGAGGGTAGTCTTGTAATGAAGTATCAAGATAAATTAGACAAATCCCTCAGGTATGCCCACCTTGGCTTTGTAGAGCCTAAAGTGAAGTGAGTCCCAATATGACTCTGTTAATTGGCCTAAAACTAAGATTTAGCCTTGCTAAATATAGGACTTAGCTCATCCTTAGGCATGTTCCTAGTCTTTGTTTCTTGGTATCAGGTTTAAATCTACCTGGTATGTTCTTTGCCAAAAAGAACACCAACACTCGGCATCATCATGAATTCAATAGAAGTAGAGGCTCAGTCCATACTAATCACTCAATGTAGATTTGAACAAGGTGAACTCTAGAGACTTGGTAGATATAGTTTCACTCAGTAAGAATTGAATACCATGTTTACCTTGCTTGCACTCGGTAAACACTACTCATCCCATCACTTGATTAACACTAGATTCACATCACAAGAAATGATGACTTGGTAGAAACTGTGAAGCTCAATAAAAACTAACTCCTTGGTGATAATTGCTAGACTTCACATTGCTTGTTTTCACTTTTTAACCTATGGAATGCTCAATGTGAACTTCTAAACTACTGAACTCACTTGGAAACCACTGAATGCTCGATAAACACTAGATACTAAATGATGAACTTAGTAACCATAGAGAATTATGAGTAAGTGTTGTCACTAATGACAAACATAACTTAATACCAACATAAGTAAGAATAAATCTTTGGCATTATTGTCAAAAAAGGGGAGAGACACATAGTATACTATATATTGTGTATATATTGTTTTGAGAGAGACACATAGTATGGGGGAGAAACATGTTATGGGAGAGAATGTTTATAGCACAGGAAAACTTACAATAAGAAAGTTGTATAGTACACCTTAAAAAAATAGTTTTGAAAAATCTCAAATATAGTATACTCTACCGAGCTAGTATCATGTGGTGATGAATATAAGATATTCAATTTTGGTTGATAAGTGTTTCTATCACTAATGTAAAAGGGGGAGATTTTTGACATATCATTGAAGTTTGTTATTACTAACACACACTTATTCAAATTTTGTATGGCTACTGAGCTCATTGCATTGTTTATAGTGTTTGCCAAGTATTAGAGTTGCTACCGAGTCCTTTGGACAAATCCCAATGGTTACTGAGAAAATATAGTTAGGGTGAAGTCCACTAGTTCAAACTAATCATTTTAGTATACACCAAGTTTATCAATGGTTACCAAGCATTACAATGTCTACTGAGTTCACAATTTAGGTAATGCAAAGCTAGTGTTAACTGAGCTTATGATGATAGTGTTTATTGATTTCAGTCATGGTAAACAAGTGATTCAACTTATACTGAGTTACGTAGTATTTACCAATTCACTGGTGTAGATTGAGTTGAAGACTAATTTGAAGTGATCAATATGGATTGTGCCTCTACATCTATTGAGTGCATGATGATGCCAAGCAATGACAGTGGATGTTGTGTATCAGAACTTCACTAAGTCAGTCTTTAGAACCTGAGTGTCTTCATGTGGGCTGACTTTGTAATATGTGTGTTAACTTGTATGATGGCCAAATTTATTCTAAATTATTGAATTTTTTGGGTATCATCCCCACCCAAGTTTTACTTTCTATTTGGAATGTCTCTTGGTCACCAAGTCTTTGTGTCAAAGTGTTATGGATGTTTTCATGTTTTACATGCAATTAGATCATATGTAATGAACTAGACGCTAACTTTATTATTGTATTAAGATTTTAAATTGTTAAAGTTTTAGAAGTTACTGATTCACCCCTCCCCTCTCAGTAACTTAGCATAGTCTTGAATATTTTCAACATTTAACACCCTGTTAGAAGTATGTATGGTTAATGGAATTTTATAGCATTTACTTAGAATGTCACCTTGTTAAAGGATTTTGCAATAACTATTAAGTCAACCTTGGTCCAAAGGATTTCACTCTACTGATACAATTGTTGGAAAGTAAGAGTAGAATGTTTGATCTGATAACTTACAACTTTGTCTTGCTGATTCTAGATATCATTTCTGTCCTACTTGATCCTTTCTAATCTAATAGGTAAATGTTGTACCTTTGATCCTTAATTTTGCTAACTAAATCTATAATTCATTCACTCTACTAAGTCACCTTGAATTCTTTTTGATCAATTCACCCCTTTTACTTCACTTACACATGTTACATTACCTTTTCAATTATTAGGCTTCATCTTCCTTATAAAGAGTTTGGTGGCTTAGGGTTAGATATTAATCTACGATTGAGATTCATCCATTTTTCCTCTTAACTCCTTCCAAATTTTTGATTGGTTGCATGTTGATTGCATAGGGAATCCAAATATATTTCACCTTATATTTAAAGCTTTGAGATCTACCCATTAGTTGGCATAAAAATGGTTTACATAGTTATTTGTGCCATCACAAACAACTAGGTCCAATCTGTGTTACTCGACACTTGATAATATTGATGCTTGAAACTTATTGTAATTCTATTTGGCTCAGCATTTGAATCAATCAGCATGGTCTATCTGCTCGACACTTGAGTGACTCAGCACATGAGTGACTCAACCCTCATTGCAACTTAGTATCTATACATATTATACTTGGCATGTATCACTAGCTCAATATGAACTTAGTAAATATCTTAAGTGTGTTGACACTCAATTGCCAAAAATAATTTGAAATCAGCAATCTTCCCTTTTGACATGAGTGTCAAAAACACTTAATTGTACATAAAAAATCTAATCTCTTTTGACTATAATAAATTCAAAGCTTCGCATATATATAAAGCTTCAAAAAATTCCAAAATTCTGTAATAGACTATAAACCACAAAATTGTGTAACTCCCCCTGAGTTAATGTTCCTATTCTATTCAAAATTTGTTCTCCGTAGATTTATCTCTTGCTGATACTCTTTATCTGATATATACTCAATTTCTACTCTTTTGTTATTTTTTTGTATGCTTCAACTTTTGTGTGCTTTCCCCCTTTGGGTTATCTCCCGTTGTTTTATTTAGCCCCCCCTTGAATATTTGTCTCACCCTTACTCTTTATCTCCCTCTTTTAGACACATATGTCAAAGGCTCTATACACTAATTGTGTATTTGTCCAAAAATTTCTTGTGGACTTCCATGATGATCTTCAAAATAGCATCCTAGTTGTCTAATGCAATGTCTAATGACTTAATTTGGATGGCTATGTTTGTTGCAAGGTGAACTAGTCCATTTAATGTTGAAAGATTAGGATCTTTCTTTAACACTATTTCTACATATCCTTGTTCCTTGTGGGGTATCTCCATGTGAGGGGTTAGGGAGGCTTGAATGTTAATAAACTTGGCTCTTACATTAGCCTCTTCTTTTGTTAACACAGATAGTTGACTTTATGTTTGAAGAAATGAATGGAAATGCTTCTCACTTTGAGTTGGGTTCTTAGGTAATTGCATACCTAAGAGTTTCAAGTTGTTCTCTAGACTTAGAAATTTATGGCTAGTTTCTTGTGTGAAGAGTGTTGGATCACACAATTTAGTATACAATGAGAATATGTTCTCACGTCTCTTCTTCACTTTCTCAATTCCTATAGCCGATTCAACTTGTGATAGTGCTATATCCCCAGATATTTTCTCATTGAATTTTCCTTGAAATTTTGTTTTTGACCATTCCATAAGTTTTATGTTCATTTCCTAGTCTTCATTATTCATATGTTCCACAATTTCATATAATTTCTCTAATATTGGTTTTGATTCATCATGTGTTTGCAAGATAAAAGCATCTAAAAAAATGTCTTTAATATCTTGTAATGCTTACCTTTTTTTATACTCCTTTTTGATTATTTCTTGATTTTTCTTTCTCTCCAAGAATTTTTTCACTATACCTATCCATTCTAGTGTCATGGTCACATAATCATATTTAGGTATCACTATTTCTTCATCTAAAATCTCATCTCCATAGTGAAATATCTTGGCAACCTTGGATGAGTTGGAGATAGATCTGAAATCTATAGTGGTATTGCATCAGTGCTTAGTCTATGAGGGAGTTTTGTAGGAGAGCCAGATGTTGGTAAATTTTACCACTGTTTGTATGGCTTCTTCCTCCTTTTCCTTTATTATGTGATTTTATTTTTTTCAATCTTGGTTAATTACTATTATCTAACCTACATTTTGTGTCTATGTATCACCTACATATACCTCTATCTATCCTATTTATGCTGGTATAGTCTTTTTCTCTTGAGCAGTCTGAGTTTGTTGTTCAACCATGACAATTTTGATACTAGTGTCAACCTTTGTAGATGTATCATCTAATTTTTACACTAGAGGTTGAGCATTAGTAGCTAGAGGGATGGAAAAAGGTATTTCTTTTATGTGCACCTTATCCATTGTTATATTAGCTACTACCTTCTAAAGCTCTTCAACACTGACCAATACAAGATTCTCACACAATCTGGCTTGTAGTGTGGATTGGTCAAGGATCTTCTTTAGGTCCTCTATAGTTAATGGGTTGATATTTTGAGGTGATCTATCAGGAACATCCTTTATTGTTATGGTTTCTATAGGTGTGCTTGTTTCATGTGGAGGGCTCATGGTCTGCATTTGTGTGTCTTGCACACTTTTTTCTGTTTATTGCTCTTGAACTTTGACCATTTCATCTATCTTCTTTTTTGACTCCTCCACAGTGATGTCTTCTTCTTCTTTTTTGTCTCCTCTTCCTTGTCTTCCTCTTTTTCTCTATCATTTCTTCCCTCAAAGGGATCCTCTTCTCATGCTCTAACAATTGTCAATCCATATATCAATTTCCACATTTGAGTGGATTTCTTCACAACATCTTCAATATTGTTTTGAAGTATGCTAAATTCCCTATATTTTGGTGAAAATCTTCTACCACATTTCTTATTTACCTTGAAAATTTTCCCATTTCTCAATTTAGGCATCACTTGGGATAGAGTTGATTCCCTTATTTGTTTTTCTAGATTTAAGCAATAATGCCACTTATTTTCTACAATGGTGTATAGCTCCTTTGGCATTGTATTTTCTAACTCAAGTGGAATACTCTTGAACTTAGACATCATGGCATACATTAACTATTCTACTTAGTTTTTCTCTTCTCTAGAAAGCTTTCTAAAATCATTGTTCTTTAAACCTATCATATTTGCATTATCTTTAACATTATCACAGATGATAAGTAGGACATGATTTCCACAGCTAGTCAAATTGTGATGTGAATATCAGGATTTAACTGTGTGATTTTTGAGTCAAATTCGATGAGCCATGTTTCATGAGTAGTGATTCAACATGAATCCATCTCTCATGAGAATAAATGGAACACTTAGCACTCATTGGATCTAGGTGATGCTCACAAGGGTGAAGCACCGGGACTTCCCGGGAGGTCACCCATCCCAGTACTACTCCAGCCTGAGCACGCTTAACTACGAAGTTTCCTCCACAATTAAACTCCATAGTTAAATTGTGGAGGAAACTCCGTAGTTAAGCACGCTCAGGCTGGAGTAGTACTGGGATGGGTGACCTCCCGGGAAGTCCCGGTGCTTCACCCTTGTGAGCATCACCTAGATCCAATGAGTGCTAAGTGTTCCATTTATTCTCATGAGAGATGGATTCATGTTGAATCACTACTCATGAAACATGGGTCATCGAATTTGACTCAAAAATCACATAGTTAAATCCTGATATTCACATCACATTATCATAGATTTTTTCCAGACTAGATTTAGATGCATGACTTACCACTCTAAACTGACTTGTGTCTTTAGATTTTGTCTTTTCATCATCCATTTTAGGTTGTGGAATATATTTCCTCCTTTCCTTCTTCTATACTAGGCTGTTCTATTCAGTTGCTTTTGTTTTCTCCTTTGCCTTCTCTTTGACATTTTGTGTAGTGGCCCTTGTACTAGCCCTTGTTGTTGGATTAGTTGGCTTTGATGTGCTTGGCTGGGTAGCCCTTTTCTCTTTTGGTTTGGCTGCAAGTTGTGCCTTAGCCTTCCTCTTCCTAAGTTTTGGATTTACTAGTACTTCCTCAGCTTCTTCCCCCTTGGCACCTTCTTCCTCCTAGTCTTAACCCATGCCTTGGGTCAAAGCTAAAGATTCTTAACCTTGCACCTCTTCTTCTTCATCATCATCACCTACAACTTCTCCAAACTTGGCCTTTAGTTTCCTCACTAACTTTTCCTTCATTTTTAATGTAGAGGCTATCTTTAGTTCCATCTCAATCATTGACTTCACAACATCATAATTACCAAATATCTTGGTTTTTTTGTCAATTTCTTCAACAAGGAGTCCAGTGATAGTAGCTGAGGCTTCATCAACATTAATTTCATATCCTAGGGGCCTTATCCATCTAACCCTAGGTACAATAGCCTAGATGTAAGTGTAATAAATTTATGTAAGGAAACAAATGTCATTTTAGTATTGCTCAATTAGGAAAATGGGAATCCTTAACCTCTGTTTCATAGACTTCTTAAAGTCTTCAAAATAGCTTGTCATTACTGATTCAAAATTCTCTCCCATTTGCTCAATATACTCATTAATTTGAATAGAAACTGACCTATTCTTCTTCCATCATACTTTGGCAAAAGATGGTAATTCATTTTGTACATAGAAAAACATACATGCAAGTATTGATCCAAACTTGCACCAAGCACTCTTTGACTTTCTAATTTCTCCAAGATTCTCCATTATTTGTTGTATTTGCAGTTCTGCAAGATCATAAGTATGATATTTCTTGACAACTTTATAATCTACATCAATAGCTATGTAGGGAACATTATTTATCCTATTTGATTAATATAATTTATGTGATATGACCCTTATTGAACAATCAAAAAGTGGATCTGTAATAATGTCAATGGTCATTCCATGCTTCTTCCACTTTGCACCTATATTTTTCTTAATTACTTCTTTGGAGTCACTTCTTAGTGTCTTGGGCCAATCTAGGGTTGGATAAATAGTAACCCTATGAACATTTCTCTTCAAAATATTGATATTTCCTCCCTCTAACCATGTACATTCATCATGAATTATGCTCAAAACTATTTTAATCCACTCAGTTTTCAAAATAGTTAGGAATTCTAGGGCACGGGTTAAGCCCCTCCTTTCTACAATATTGAATTCCTCCTTCAATACACCATTATTACATAATATTTCATATTCCTATATTATTTACATTTCCCAAAAGCCTCCTAATTTGTAATTATAACACTTTCTTACATCTTGCACCATTATGACCTTAGGCAAAATCATAGATAACACGCCTAACTGGTCTTGCTTGTAGGCAATATTTGGTATAGCCTTGAAATTGGGTTTTTTAACCTCATTGCTGACTAATTGATCTTCAAAAGTATCTTTTTCTCTTGCACTCTTTGAACTATATTCCATTATGCAAGATAGGTTTTAACAAATATAAAACTATGTAGCTCGGCAGATGAAGGATACCTTTAAAAATTGATAAACTGGTGCTTGATCTTTGCTATGATCTATCCAAACACTTCAAACTGGCTTGTGAATCACTTCTTTTCTCTTCTTTCTCCTACTATAAATTCATAATGATGAAAAATAGGTGAAAACAAATCTTATACACTTCAAAACATCACATTTATGACATGGTGCTTGTACAACTGTAAACTTAGCACTAACACTTTTTCTGTTTCACTCGGCATCCATTGATTTTACTATCACTCTGTAGCTATTGGTATTACTTTTACTCAATAGCTACTACTAACTTGGCTCCAAATAACTTTTCTTAACAAATCAGCACTTACTAGTATTTTAATCAGCATCTAAAGAGGTCTTTTCACACTTGGCAGTAATTTGAAAATATGAAGATTTGACCTTGGGATTGCCTCATTATTTTGCATCTTTATTTAGGGTAATCTATCCTTTTCAATACTAACTTCTCTTGGAATTGATGTATGATAAGTCAATTTAAGTATCAATCCCACATACCTCTCTTTACTTAGTTTGATGAGGTGTGACCACTTGACCTATTAGGTGAAGTGATCCCTCCCTTTGGTGCACTACATCCATCTCTTTTCTTCCATGTTTTGTTCAACTCTCCTTTGATGTTTTCAACATCTACCTTTCCTTTTCCTTTGTTGAACTCAAAAATAGGTGCCTTTGACCTTGTTGGAAAATGCTTGTTGATATGACCAGTCTTCAAATAGCTAAAGCATGTAGTTTGGCTCAACCATTTGTTATAGTTATCACTGAAGTGTGTTCTAATGCAATTCTCAGGGATGTGTCCATACTCTAGATAGTAATGAAAAATTTTCCTAGTATTGTAATCCCAATTATAGAAGTGTCCATGCCTTCTTTCTTTTGCTGACCTTTTTGGTGACCACATGGATTTGGATCTACATTCAAGGGCTCTATGTCCATATTTATGATAGTTGTAGCAATATCCTTCAAATCATGGTACATACATGGTTTTGGTCTTGCATTCATGTGCCTGATGAACTTGCTTATTGCACTTATGATAGTTACCCATATTTTTAGGTTTGACACGCTAATTTGCATTCTTTCTCCTACACACATTAGCAGTATGTCCCTTCTTACCACAATAATGACAAGTGGGTTTGGAGTTCTTACCTTTGTCATTCCTTTATTTAGCAGTCTTGGATGATTCTCCTTATTCAGTGCCTGCATGGCCTAGTCTTCCTATATCATTGTTGGATCTATGAGATTTTAGTAGTTACTCAAAGTACTTGATGGCTTCATTTGGCTTGTTAAAGCTTTTAACAATCTCTCTTTCTCTTCTTAGATCATTTTGTAGTTCTTAATTCTACAACTTTAATTCAATTATCTTAATGTCTTTGACATTCAACTCATGATGACCATTCATCATCTGGCTTAGGGTGTCCAGTTACATGGTAGATATTCTGGCAAGTTCTATTGACTTCTCTTCTAGTTTGTTTGCTATGTTTCACTTGTCTTCTTCAATCATGACCTTGTCTTCTATAGCTCTTGTATTTTGTGTAGTAACTTCATACAACATCATGCCTTGTGATTCTTACTCAATCTTGAGATTTTTGATTTCTTCTGCTTGTGCTCTATTATTTTCCATCAGATCTATAATTGCTGCATCAAAATCATTTCTGTCTCCATTAGCAAAGAACTTGGTGGTGTCAATCTCTTTGTATTGTGTGTCATTCTTTGCGATGGAAATCTCTTTCCTTCCTTTTAGGGATTTCCTCAATTCCTCTCTAGCTTGATCTAGTGAATGTAGAAATGAATTGGATCTCAATTCATTAGTTCTATATAATCTTTCCTAGTTTGTAGACATCCATCTCAAGATCTTTTCTCTAAGATATAAGGCTTCTCCTGATGAGAACTCATCTCTAATACCAATTATTTGAATTGCAAATGGGAAATATATATACTTCTAAGAGGGGGGTAATCATAAGTTCAAACTTAAGCACTTAAAACCTTTTCACCATTCATTAGATGCATGTAATAAACTAAAATGAAATCTAAAGAAAATGCATCAAAAATATAAGAATACACACATTTTGACACCTGATATGATTACCTAGAAACCCTCCAAAGAGAAGGTAAAACTTGGGTGGGGATGACACCCATAATTCTTTACTATTGGAGCAATAAAGTGTCAACTGTTAAGGTTACAAAGCATTGACCATGAAACATGATATTCCCTGTGAAATGCCTACCCTGTTAAAGGCTTACAAGAGACTATTAAGTACCACCATATTAAAGGATTTTAATACCCTATTAGAAGTGTGCCTAGTTAAAGGATTTTTAGAACATTCACTTGGAATGTCACCCTGTTAAAGGATATCACAATGACTATTAAGTCAATCTTAGTCCAAAGGATTTCGCTCTGCTAATATAGTTGTTAGAAAGTAATAGTAGAATGTTTGATTTGATAACTTACAACTTTTTCTTGATGATTTTAGATCTCATTTTTGTCCTTCCTGATCCTTTCTAATATGATATGTAAATTGTGTACCTTTGATCCTCTATTTTGCTAATTGATTCTACAATTATTTCACTCTGCTAAGTCACCTTAAATGCTTCTTGATCAATTTAGCCCTTTCACTTCACTCACACACATTACATTATCTTTTGAATTATGGGGCTCCATCTTCCTTATAAAGACTTTGGTAGCTTAGGGTTAGGTGTGAATCTACAACTAAGATTCATCCATTTTACCACCTAACACCTTTGAATTTTCTAATTGGTTGCATTTTGATTGAATAGGGAATCCAAATAGATTCAACCTTATGTTTAAAAGCTTTGAGATCTATCCATAAGTAAACATAAAAATGGTTTACATAGTTTTTTGTGTCATCACAAATAACTAGGTCCAATCTATGTTACTCAACACTTGATAATATTGATGCTTGACACTTACTGTAATTATGTGTAGCTCGACACCTGAACATGCTTGGCATCAACTATATGTTTGGTACTTGAACCACTCGGCATGGTCTATATGCTCGTCACTTGAGTGACTTGGCACATGAGTGACTTGGAACTCATTGCAACTTGACATATATACATATTATACTCAGCATGTATCACTAACATGGCATGAACTTAGTAATTATCTTAAGTGTGTTGACACTCAATTGTCAAAACCAATCTAAGATCAACAATGACATCATATTTCTTTTATAGAGTAGTCATGTTCATTTGTGAAGGAAAATTGTCTAAGTATTAGACAACATCACATCAGCATGACAAATTTGATGATAGTAGAATATTCTCTTGTGTAGTAAACCAACATTGTATGACATCATACTGATGACATATACTAGTGCGCATGTTTGTATGATCAACTAAGTCCAAGTTATGAAGGAATTAGGAATGTAGTGATGATACAGTGGAGAACAAAGCATATCAACAGAATGTGTTAAATGACTTGATTTATTGTTTTAAGTTACAATTTCTTAATAATTCAACTCTAATGATGTTATGTGAGCTAACTGAGGATGAATTTACCAATATTTTTGGTATAGGTAAAGAAATTCATTTGAAAATTTAGAGTGGAAGTACATGACGATGATGATGATGTGTGATCAGTGATTGCAAAGTTAATATAATCTTATGAAATGTGAGTAACAAGTGAATGTGATACTTTGATATATGATGTCAAGCATTTTTATGTGAAATATGGCACAAATTGATATGTGCATAGTTGCTCTTGTATGAAAAATTGTCAATAAGAAGATTTGTGAAGTACAAAAAGTATCTTAGTATTGTATGTACACTTATTTCTCGAAGAACTTATTGTATAGTTGCATGTTAGGGAAGTGGGTTCTTCTTGCACACATTTGTATATGATTTACCAAATCCTAGTAGGGTTGAAGCAACTCTTAACTTGGTTAAGGCTTCTAACAAGGCCTAGCCTCCTATCAGGGACTCAAGACACTACACATGCTTCATAGACTCCTAAGAGGGTCAATATCCTTAATTAGATCCTTTATATAGTGAATCATCTTGTAGGATTCATCTCCACCAAGGTTTTCCCTTGGCTAGCGTTTTCCTAGTTAACAAAATATGGTGTTATGATCTCTCTTTGTGTGTGGTTGTTTATACTATTTAGCATTATTGGTTTACTTTCTTATGTATGTGGTAGAGTAATTAATAATATCTAATTGTGGGAAAAGAGATTGAAAATACTAATTCACCCCTGGCCCCCTCTAAGTATCATCTATTTCTAACAAAATCAAATGATAAGTGACCTTTTGGAATTAAGGGAAGCATAGGAAAGAGAAAAGATAGTGAATAGAGAAGTTGAGGATTGAAGGGAAATAGAGGATGTGGAGTAGGAGAGAGAGGGTGTAGTTTCTCACAACAATAGAATCCTTGGAGAAGGAAATGAAAGAACCTTTGAGGTAATTGAGTCGAGGAAATATGGAAGAAAATAATGAAGAAGAATAATATGAAGAGAATAAGGAAGAATAAGAATAATTAGATTATGGAAGTGAAAGGAAATTAACAATAATAGGTCCTATTGATCTAAATTTTTACCATGGAAGGATGGAAAGTAAAGAGAGATTAGGATAGTTGGAGTTTGATGAGAATTTATTTCAACATGAGGATATGGAGGAAGAAAATATAGTAAAATTTTGTAAATAAATATTTAGAGGTATAACTTTGACATGGCAAGGAAGAATTTGAATAGATTAAACCAATAGAGAATTGCATAACATAACCAGTTGGAAAATAATGATGACCATGGTGAAGATTAAATTCCTACCTAATGGTTTTTATATTCAGATCAAAATAAGAGACACAATTTATAATAAAGGGAGATACATGTAACGAGTAAAAAATAATGATTTCATAAGTGGCATATAAGAAGTGGAGCATATGATGTAGATGAAAATGTGATGAGGTACTTGAATTTACTATGATTAAATATTCATGATGAGATAGAATTAAATGTGCCAAGAACCGTTGGTGAGTTTTTTCAACTTTCTATTAGGGAAGAAGAAAAAATTAAAAGGAAGAATGATGAAAAAGATAAAAACAATAGAGGGGGGAGAGAAATGAGAGGAAAGAGGTGGAAGAACCAACACTAGTTTTTAGAGAAATAATGACAAGGAAAAGTAAAAAAAAATTCAATCTAGAAAAAGAAGGAGGTTATAGTTATAGAGGTGAAAAAAGTTGTAGAAGAAAAGTATATGTCATTACTTGTAGGTGTTATATCTACAAGGAGATAGGGAATCACTCTTTTGTGTCGTTAATGGGATGAAGAAAATATAGATAAAGGTAAAATAAAATATTTGAGACAAGAAGAGAAGAATTAAGAAGCAATAATCCATTCAAAGAATCTAGCATTGGTGGGTGAAATTCAAATCATCAGATATGGTCAAACAATGCAAAAAACATAAATATTGATCTTGAAGACTAATTTTTTGAGTCAGAATAAGTTATGCAATGCTACATGATAGATTTATGATGACATGATAACTCAATTTCAATGGGTATGATGATTAAATTTGGTTTCAATATAATGAATCATCCTAATCCCCAAGGCCACTTGGGTTAGTCAAGTGAAACATGTAGATGTTAGTTAGAGGGCTATTATTGATTTCACAATTGGTCCATATCAAGATCAAGCTCTATTATCTTTCATACTAATGACTTGAGGATATATAATACTAGGAATGCCATGAGAGAATCTAACTAGGACTATTCATTATGTTCTTATGCATAACTATATAATGAATAAGGATGGATAAATATATGAACTAATTCTACTACCTTGTAGAAATTAGGATGATGATATTGTGACTTATTTAAGAGGGAAGATGTTGAAATAGGTCTACACTATTTGGAAGGAGAGGAAATCATTGTAGTAGGTTAGTTGAAAAAAAATTGTTAGATGAAGAATGGCATTTGGTACTTGAATAAGCCTAAGCAAGGTGATATTGAGTGTGTTATTGTGGAGCAAAGGAACATGAGTATAATTATGAAATTATGGTAGGATGAAAGACAAATTGATGTAAGAGATAAAATGAGAAAAAAATTATTAAAGAAGGATGTTATAGTATGTCCCAGGAAAAGAAAAACACATGAATTATTTTCTTTTGATTGTATTGTGAACACTTGTAAGATAAAGAAAAAGGAACATGGTATATACAAACCTCTAGAAGATTGAATGGATCTGGGAAAGGCTCTATAACTCTTGTGAGAAGAGTTATTTATCTATTGGGGAGTACAGTTATGTTGGTCTCAAATTGGATTTGACAAGTGAGTGTCAACACACTTAAGCCATTTACTTAGTTCATGCAAAACTTGTAGTGCATGTTGAGTCATAGTGAGTGTCGAGCCACCCATGTGTCGAGTCAGTCAAGTGTCGAGTAGATAGTATATGTCAAATGACACAAGAGCTAGGTAAACAGTGGATGCCAATCAATATAGGTTTTTAGTCACAAAAGAAAGATCAGTGTATGCTAAGCATCAAAACTTCAAATGCCAAGTAAAATAGTTTTGACATATTTGTTTGTAAAGGCACAAACAACTATGTAGACCATTTGTGAGCCAAATTAAGATTAAATTTCAATATTTTGGAGATAAGGATGAATCTCTAGTTGGATTCCATAAGCAATTACATACAACCAATTAGAAAATAGGAAGGATTAAACAAAAAAATGGATGAATCTCAAACATAGATTCATACCCCAACCCTAAGCCACCAAAGTCTTCTTAAGGAGAAAGAAACCCTAAACTTTCTATGAGTGTTGAAGGAGCAAAGAGGATAGTTTAAATGTGAAAATAGAGCATTCATGGTGACCTAGAAGTTATGAAGTCAAACTACATTGTAGAATGAGTTAGAGTAGAATAGAGGATAGAGAAAATGATATAGGAAAGAGACATTTGATCAAGAAGGATCAATAAAACTTTGTTTAGAGGTGATCTATTATCAAGCAAGAAAGTGCTAATGATAGGATCTATGCTAAGACATTCTAACAAGTTATTTTTGTCAAATATCTTAATAGAGTAGTCCTAACAAGCTATATGAAATCCTTTAATAGGGTGCTTACTTTGTTGCAAGTTAAATTTCTTAACCAGGCACACTTCTAACAAGGTGTTAAAATCCGCTAACAAGGTGTTAAAATCCTCTAACCAGGTGAGACCTAACTATCTTTGTTATCATTTAACAGGGAAAACCTTTCATAGGGTAGATCATGTTTCATGATCAAAATGTTGTAACCTTCATTAGATACAGATTATTGCTACAGTAGTGAAGATTTGTGTGTGTCATCCCCACCCTAGTTTTACCTTCTCACTTGGAGGATTTCTGGGTAATCATATCTAGTGTCATATGTGTGTGATTACTTTTTTGTGCTTACATGATTTAGATGTACATGCTTATATGTTATTCATTTAATGTATAAGATGGATGCATGGTGAAAAATTTATGGGTCCATGGGTCCAAGTTTAAACTACTGACTCACCAACCCCCCGAAGAAGTTTATCTTTCCTATTGTAATTCCAATAATTGGTATGAGAGCCCAGGTCTCTAAAAGAGAAGCTTTGTAGCTTTGAGGAAAAATATTGAAATGAAAGTCTAAAAATTGTGAAAAATTATTGGAATTAGGGAATTGAGATACAACTCATTCTACATCAATTGGATGAAGCAAGAGAAGAACTAGGGAAGTCCATGAAAAGAAGGAAAGAAATCACTATTGCAGAAAATGGCACACAAGACAAAGAGATTGACACTACCAAGTTGGTTTCCAATGGTGACTCCAATGAATATGACACAACAATTGAAGATCTGATGGAAAAGAATAGAGTCCAAGTTGAGGAAATATAAAATACCAAGTTAGAGCAAGAATCACAAGCCATACTACTATGTGAGATAACTAAACAAAAGAAAAAAGCTATGGAAGAAAATGCCATGATTGAAGAAAAGAAAAGAATTCTGGCCAACAGACTAGAAGAGAAGTCAATAGAGCTAACCAAGATTTCCAATAAGCAATTGGATACTCTATGTCAAATGATGAATGCCAACTATGAGTTAAATGTCAAGGACGTTGAGATAAATACATTGAAGTTGCAAAATGAATAATTGCAGAGTGATCTAAAGAGAGAAAAGGAATATGTTGAAAGTTTCAACAAGCCAAATAATGCCATCAAATGCTTTGAGAAATTATTGAGATCTCCTAGATCCAATAATGGCACATCTAGACTGGGATATACATGAATTAAAGAGGGAGAATCATCCAAAAGTGCAGAGGAAAGAATGAACAAAGGTAAGAACTCCAAACCCACTTGTCATAATTGTTATAAGAAAGGACATACTGCTAATGTGTGCAGGAGCAAGACTAAAAATCAAAATGTTAAGCCCAAGAACATGATTCATTTTCATAAGTATAACAAGAAATTTCATCAAGCACATGAATGCATAACTAAGACAATGTATATACAAAGATTTGATGGTTATTTCTACAACTATCAAAAGTATGGACATAGAGCTTTTGAATGTAGATCCAAACCCATGAGTTCATCAAATAGACAAGAAAAGGTAACGAAAAATTGCAATTCTAATAACTAGGATTATAATACAAGATATAGCTATCATTATTGTCAAGAATATGGACATGTTCCTAAAAATCTCATTAGGACACACTTCATTAGTAACTACCAAAGGTGGTTGAGTCAAACCACATGTTTCAGCTATTTGAAAATTGGTCATATTAGTAGGTATTGTCCAACAAAGTCAAAGGTGCCAAGTTGTGAATTTGATAATGGAAAAGGCAAGGAAAATGTTGAACGCACTAGAAATGAGATGAATAAGACATGGAAAAAGAAAGAGGATTGCAACACATCAAATAGATAAGGGATCACTTCACCCAATGGGTCAGTTGATCACACCTCATCAAACTAGGAAATCAGGAGGTATGTGGGACTAATATCTAAAAGTTATATCATACATTAGCTCTGAAAGGTTCTAGTATTGAAAGGAATATATTAGCATAAATAAAGATGTAAGATGTTGTTAGGAATTAAGGACAAATCTTTGAGCTTTTCATGTTGTTGCTGAGAATGAAAAGTTTTTTTATATGTGCTAGGTGGAATGGTAGAAGATGTTGAGATATTATACTAGGTAGTTGATGATGAGATCCTAGAGGTTGCCGAGTAATGGAAATGTCAATGGATGTAAAGTGAGCCTAAAATTGGTTGATGCCAAGTGCAAGGTTTTCAAAGCGTATTTGATCAATTTGAGCTCATTCTTCATCATTTCAAATTCAATAAAGAGAAAGTAGAGTATAAGGTGATTTGGAAATCTATTCCAAGCAATTACAGAAGATTCTAGTAGTAGTCTCACATCCATTTGTTAGATTTCACAAGGTATTTATCAAGAGCTTAGCTACACATTTTTTATTTTTGTAGACCCTATTTTCACATCATGGAATCAAGTTCAAAGAATGTAGAGGGAAATAAAGTTTTGAACATTTAGTTAGTAAGTAATGAAGTCATGCAGTCCATTTTTCAAATCTATTCCTGACATTGCTTACAAGAAAGACACTTTCGGTGCAATATCGATGATTCCACCAAATATAATAATGGTGCAAGATGTGAGAAAATGCTAAAATTATAAGATAAGTAGTAGTAGGGATATGGGAATTAGGGAAGCATACAAAAAAAATTGTGACAATGGTGTTTTGAAATAAGAATTCAAAATTGTTGAGAGAAAGGGATTAACACAAGCACTAGATTTTCTAAATTTGTTTAAGATAGAATGGATACGAATTGTGTTTAGCCAAATCCATTATGGTTCCTTATGGCTGGAGAATTGGCCTATCAAGATTACTAAGAGAATTATCCATAGGGTTACTAGTTACCCAACCCTAGATCGGCCTAAGGTGTTGAGAAGTGATTCGAAGGAAGTCATTGAAAAGAACACTATAGATGTCTGGAACAAGAGAGGCATGACAATAGATATAATCATTGATCCTTTAATAAATTTGCTATAAGTGTTTTATCACATAAGTTATATCAATCTAGTAGATTGAATAGTGTGCCTTGTATAAATATTGATGTCAAATACAAGATTGTCAAGAAAGATCATACGTATGATCTAGTAGAGCTACAATTGCAACAATTGATGGAGAACCTTGGAGAAATCAAGAAAACTAAGAGTGCACAATGCAAATTTGGCTCTATATTTATTTATATATTCTTTTATGTGAAAAACAAATTCCCCTCATTTGGTACTATGGGATGGAAAACAAATAGATTAGTAGTTGTATAGATTTGTGAGTTTATTGAGTAGCTAGGGGAGAATTTTGAATATGTGATGTAAAATTATTTTGAAGACTTCAAGAATTCAATGAAGGAAATAATAAGAATACTAGTATCTTTAGCTGAGAAACATTTTAATGATATACATGTTTTCTTATGGATGTTGATTATACATTTGTACAAGTTGCGACACCAAGGGTAAGATGGCTGAAATCCTTAGGCTATGAAATGAATGTGGATGAAGCCTCTACAGCTATAATAGCCTTATTAGAAGAAGAGATAGAAAAAAATTACAAAATATTTGGAAATTATGAGATGGTAAAATCCAAGATTACCATGGATTTAAAGACTGCTTCAACTTTGAAGAAAAAGGTAAAGATAGTGAAGAAGCTAAAAGCTAAGTTTGGAGAGAGTGTCAAAGAGGAAGAAGAAGAAGAAGAAGTGGATGAAGAGGAAGAATAAAACCAAACACTAAAACCTCAAGCATTGAAACAAGTAAAGGGAGAAGATCAATAAGAGTTGAAGACTGAAGGTACCAAGGGAGAAGAAGCTGAGGAAGCACCTACTCTTGCTAAGCCAAAGAAGAGGAAAGCCAAGGCCCAACATATGGCCAAGGCTAAAAAATTTTCCAAACAAAGTTAACTCAAGCATACTACACCGAAAACAAGAGCCAACACACATGAAACTACCTAAAAGGCCAAGGAAAAGATCGAACAAGTAGATCAAGGAGGTCAAAAGTAGAAGAGACCAACAAGGAAGTATGTTGCATGACCAAAATTTGATGAGGAGAAAAAAAATTCAAATTACATCAGCAATTCAAAGTGATGAGTCAAAACTCTCTTTTATATCTTGAAAATTTATGCGAAAATGTTAAGAATAATACAGATCTATCAGGATTTAGTCATGCTGATTTTGATAAACTGGGTAAAGTAGAGAAAAACCAAGTGGATGAGGCCATATATGCCATGATGGAAAAATTCAAGAAGACCCCACTAGAATTTCTGAACTCTATGCCAAAGAGCCTATATGACATAGTTGAGAAAAAATGGCATTACTGTCTAAAATTGAAAAAACAAATTAGGGAGACTGCACTGGCCCAAGTGATGCATAAATTAACTAAGACACAAATCACTAAGGATGTAAAGAAGTATGTACTTAGATACATACCTAAATAAAAAGCCTTTAGTATTTTGGAAAATAATATTGAAGATGTAGTAAAAAAGTCCACACAAATATGGAAAGTAACATATGTATTGAATACAGTAAAGAAAGGAGAACCTGAAGCTATTGAGGTCAATGATGATGAAGATGATGATGAGAAAAATAAAATTGTTGGAGGAGGAATAGAAATGTAAGTAGATAATAAAGCAACAACTGAGCTTGAGCAACTAGAAGAACAGAGTGTGCAAGACACACAATTGTCAAGTGTCAGTCCTCAACATGACACAAATCAGACAACTAAAATAGTAACTATCAAGGATGTTTCTAATCTATCAGCTCACAAAATCAATCCCCTTACTGAAGATGATTTAAATAATATATTAGATCAATCTATACTAAAAGCTAAATTTTTTAATAATCCTATTTTGATCAGTGTAGATGAGCTAAAAATTTCTATGAATGATGTTGCAAGGTGTCGAGCCAATATAACACCTTTTTGGTTGAAGGATTGGACATCCTTTACTACCAAGGTACTATGTTGATCTTCATTAATTATCAATCTGGGAGTGCGAACTTGAGATGATGTCCACAAAGTATATGCTCTAGTCTCTACTAAAAGTCACTATTATTTTGAATAAAATAACCATTAAGGAAATCTAGTTTATCAGAGAGAAAGACAACTATCAAATATTTGGAAGGAAACTCTAATTAGTTAACCATACATCTATGCACCTACTACTAAAACAATAGTCACCGGTTCTATTTCTAGTGGCTATAGGAACATCAATTCTAAACTTAACTTAGAAAATAGAGTCTAACTCCTAATTGCTAATGTAAACTCCACCTTCTGCGTGGATGCCCACAGAAGAATGAAGAAAAGAGTAACCCAGATGGAAGTGTCAAAACTTGGTAAACTCATGTATTCATTCAATAGACAATATTACACTTGCTTGGAAACAACAAAATGTCTAATAACTCTATTCTTCTTCTTACTACTTGACCTTTTAGATATAGACAAGGCCTTATTTAAAAAGGAAGGGAATAATAGATTCCTACAATTGTGACTTCCTCATAAAGGATAGTTTGTTATAGCTCAAGATTCATGCAAAACATGCAACATAAAGACATTAGATATCTCCTTAAATTCCTATAAATCTAGAGCATAGCAGATGCTAGATTGGCTCTGCTATTTGACTTTAATAACTACCAGGAATCTAGGTATCGTGCAACAATTCTTTGCATGTTTAACTGATCACCTAGATGCTTGTTTTCATGCTTAGTTGCTTCAATAGGTCCCTCATATTCTATTTGAATAGGTCCCCTTTCTATGTCCTTGAATAGGTCCCTTATTATTTCACTAAATAGGTGCCTTCTAGATTTGCTACTACATTTTTGGATGCATTGGTGCTATGACACATCTCCTTTAACACTTGAGATTCCTTAGCACTAGTCCTTTTCTTGAGCTATTTTGACAGGTTCTGACTTGGCTTGGATACATGTAATCATCATTCAATGCACACAAGACTTCATACAAGCATTTATTTATATTTATTAATTTATAAAGAAAAAATATTAGTATTCAATTAACTTTCTATGTAATCTCTTTGGCTGCATGAAGACCTACCCATGCCAAAAATTCATGAGGAAATATTTTTATCAACAAGATGAACCCTTTTTAAGCCATCACTTCGATTATCATTTCTATGCTATATGTTTATGTCTTATACATCAAAAAGTAAAAAATACTACACTTAAAGGATGAAAAAGTTTAGCATAGTTTAAACAAATGTTCACAAAATGGTCAAAAAGACATCTATTCTTTCATGTCATCACAAGGGAAAAGGTGAATCCACAAGAACCACCTTCTATTATCCCTCTAGTCATTAATATAAACCTTTGATCCAAATACCTAAAGATACATCTACCAAGGTTGATACAATTACCAAGATTGATACTGTTAAGAAGAAGATAGTAGAAGAACAAGCCACCATTGTAGGACAATAGGAAATAGGTTAGATAGACCTATCTACACCTATAACACAAGGACAAGGTGCAAGAAAATTCACCATGGGAGAATAGGGAAAGCTTGAACAGAGTGCAATGACACAAGAACTAAAGGAGAAAATTGCCATCCAATCCCTAGTAACCTTACTAGTATCTTGCACTCCATCTAGTCATACTCTTTGGAAGCTAAGCATAGATTATATTCCATTGCAAATCTTAGTGTCAAGCCGAAGTTCATCAAAGGCAAAAAGGGTAATTCAATATAGAGATGTAAGCCTTGATGAAGAAATTTTTATACCCAAATATGATTATGATACCATGACATTAGAACAAATAGGAATATTACAGTAGGCCCTAGAAAGGAAAAAACATCAAGAAATTCTTAGGAGAGAATAGAGGAATAAGAAGGAATTACAAGACATTAAAGACATCTTTCTAGATGCATTTATTCTACAAACTCCTGAAGGGACCAAGCCACTAATGAAACAACTGACATATCTAGTGGAAAAGGTTAGTAATGAAGACCTAGATACAAATGCAAAATTACTTGAATGGTCAGAAAAGAAGTTCCAAAACAAGGTGAATGAGAAAATATCTAGTGATAGAGAACTACACAAGTTGTATTGGTAGATAACGTTGAGGATGTGAAGAAGGTACTTGAGAACATATTCTCACTGTACACTAAATTGTGTAACCCATAACTCTTCACACAAGAGACTAGAAATCACATTTTGAGTCTAGAAAGACAAATCACTGTATCAAGTGCAAAACTACCAATGAATCCAGCTTTAAGGGACAAGTCTTTTAAGACATTGCTTCAAATACAAATTTGGTTAGCTTTATTGAGAGGAGATGAGGCTAAAATAAGAGAAAAACTAACTAGCATCCAAGAAAATCTCACCCCACATATGGAAATTTTGCGCAAGTAGCTAGGCAAAGCTGAAACCCTATTGAACAAAGACCCCAATATTTCTACTTTAGATGGTCTCATCCACCTTGCTGCCAAGCTTTCCATCCAAATCAAGTCATTGGATGTCACATGTGATAAATGAGATGCAACCCTCAAGATAATATTGGATGTCCATAAATATTTTTAGGACAGTCACACAATAACTGTATAACCCATTGATATAAGTGTCAAAAAGGGTGAGATATATATTATTGTCAAAAAGGAGGAGATGTATTTTTGTGGAGAAATTGAGAACAATAGAACAAAGGGAAGAATGAACAAGATATATCAAATGAAAGAGTATTAGAAAAATAGAGCATGAAGTCAAAGTGTATAAGTAGAGACACATTTACTTAGAAGGAGTATAAAATTTTGGTTATAGAATAGAGTTATCAACTCAAGGGGAGTTATAAAATTTTGAGATATACAAATTATTACAAAATTTTGATGTTTTGAAGTTTTGTATATAAGCTGAATTGAGATATGTTATGCCCATAAGATTAAGGATGATTATGTATACTCAAGTGTTTTTGACACTCATGTCAAAGGGGGAGATTTTTGATCTTAGATTGGTCAAAAAAATTAAGCCATTCACATAGTTCATGCCAAAATAGTAGTACATGTTGACCATGACAGGTAAATAATAGACCATGTTGAGTCATAGTGAGTGTCGAGCCACTCATCTATTAAGTCACTCAAGTGTCGAGCAGATAGTACATGTTGAGTAACACAGGAATTGAGAAAATAGTGGATGCTAAGAAATATAGGTGTTGAGTAACAATAAAAAGATCAATGTATGCTGAACATAAAAGACTTAAGAAGTTGAGTAAAATAGTTTTGGCATATTTGTTTGTAAAGGGACAAACAAATATGTAAACCATTTTTGAGTTGACTTAAGATTGAATTTTGATATTTTGGAGATAAGGACAAATCTCTAGATTTATTATCTATGTAATTGCATGCAACCAATTAGAAAATAGGAAGGATTAAGTAGTAAAGTGGATGAATCTTAGTTGTAGATTCATAACTAACTTGATGCAGGAGCATCCAGTGGTGTAAGGGAAATCATATATCACTCAAAATTATGCTCAAGGTTACTTTTTGTTTAATGTATTTTCATTTTTTGATACCCATTTGGGTTAAATAAATGTTCCATATCTCATAGTTACAGTATTGGTTTTCTAGTTTAGAATTTTTGAGTAACTTGGGATACGTGCCAATGCAAAAAAATGGGTTATTTTGGAATTGAGCCACAATTATGATGACTTAGAGAGTGTAAGTTGGAGGGATGATTTTACTTGTAATTTAAAGAACTCTAAAAAGAGAATTAGGTGAAAAAGCTTTGCGGTTAGAAAGTTATTGCAGTTTTAACTTGCCTAGAGACCTCTTAAGAGCACTTCAAAGTTAGATTTGGGGAACTAAATGGCCTTGTATAAAATTAAAAAATGGGAGATGACTGAATCTAGTTCATAGTGCTATAGAACACTTGGAGAAATTTTTAGAAATGTAAATGGTTCATCAATCAAAGTCCTAGATCAAAAGTTATGCCTCCCGAAAGTTGGACTATCATTTCTAAATTCTTCTAATTTTACACTGACTTCTAACATGATTTCTAGAACCTTCCATTTTGGTAGTGGATGCCAATGGAATATTCTAGAATGTATTCCTAACCATAAACCTAATTGAGGTTCATTTAAGAACATTTCTAGCATTATATAGGCAGTTCTTGGTGGAGTTTGGGACAAGGTACTAGAGGAAGATTTTCTTTAGATTTAGACAGCATTGAAACCAATAGGGAATGTCTTAGAGTCTATTTTTAGTGTACTAAATGTAATAGTAGATCACTTTTGATAATAATATTTCCCTTTTCTTGTTATTTTCATTTTTGTCTTGGGTTATGCCCTCATCAAGTGGTATCAGAGTAGTTGTGAGGTAATTTGCACCAGGACTATGTGGTTGTGGGTTTGATATAGTGAGAAGATTGCTCCATGAAGGGATTGTGGTGGAAGGGCCAGAGTTGTTACTCCTAAGGTTAGATCCCTCTAGGGACAAGTTTAGGAATTGGAGGAGGAGATCTATAGAGGGATGAAGGTTGTCATAGGTGATGAAAGTGAGGAAGAAAATGAAGAAGAAGGAAATATTGGATAGGAAGGAGAAGAATATGAGGAAGTCCTAAACAAAGTAGAGGAGACGCTTTTTAGGGCCATTGCCAAGCTTGGAAAAGACCTAAAATTGATGTCGACATGTTTTTAAGAAATCTAACCGTAGATGAGCTGATTGACTATATCAATGAACTAGAGGAATATTTTGAGTATGAGGATATTGGGGACCCTGATAGGGTTAATTTTGTGAAGGAAAAAATGAAAGGCCATGCTAAAATTTGGTGGCAAGAGGTTCAGCTGGAAAGAAATAGAAGAGTAAAGGAGAAAATCACAAGATGGGATTGCATGGTGGATAAACTAAAGAAGCAATTCATTCTTGTTGATTATGAACTTGATTTTTTCAAGAAAATGCAAGGGATAAAACAAGCAAGAAATTTCGCCCAAGAATATACAGAGGAATTTTATTGAGTCCTTATTAGGGTAGCGCATGTAGAAGAAAATAAGGAGAAGGTTTCATGTTACCTTGGTGGGTTAAGACCTAGCATTCAGGAGGATTTAAGTCTAGTTAGAATGAATAGCATTGAAGAGGCATACTAGTTTTCCTTGTGAGTTGAGGAGAAGCTAAAAAAAAAGTTTTGTGGAAGGAAAAGAGGGTATACTCAAGGAGGAATGGGTGGTGCTAGGTCATTTTGAGGCTGAAATGAGAACTAGAAGAAAAATGAAGATGTGGGTACTAGACAAAACCAGAGGAATAAGGGTTTCAACCACTCTCATGATCAAAACATTAGAGATTAGACATGAAGAGGTAGAGGATGTGGAAAAGGTTTAGGAAGAGGAGGCTAGTGTGTTACCTATTTTCATTACAACGAAGAATTTTATCATGACTTTGAATTCCCTCCATTCCAAGGGACAGATAGGAGAGTTGATGGTCAAGCAAGGGTTGTTAATATGGATGATGATGCACAATCATTTCATTCAAAGGATGTAGAAAGACGAGAGGTTCTAATCAATAAAAGGGTCTTACTAAGTACTAAGAATAAACCTCTATAAAGAAGGAGTTTGTTTCATACCAGGTGCAAGTTTAAGGGTAAATATTGTGATGTGATTGATGATGGTGGATGCACTGACAACTTGGTGTTAGAGGAGATGGTCTCTATTACCACACCTTTTTCTCAATGTGCAATATTGTTAGCCAAGTGTCCTTTTACAACTTGAAGTTGAACTTGTAGCTCAACTTACACCAATTTCAAGTTCAACTTCACTCATCTTCCATCATCTTAGCAAAGAACCTTCCCATCAGTTTAGGTTGATCTTCTTGAAGTTGAAGTTGAAGTAGAAGTTGATTTAAACTTCAACTTCAACCTCACATTTGAGGTTTGATGATGTTTACTTGTTTTCTCAAAGAATGTGCATTAAGAGATTATGAACTCATTTTTTCAAGTTGAAGAAATGGATCCCACCTCATTGTTATCTCGGAGACATGAAGGGAAATAATTATGACAATTATGAGAAATCATGCTATGCTTACTTTTATGGAAAAAGGTGGTGCATGGATTTTGTGACATCATGAAAGGTTGAGCTATGCACACATTTGATGGATGTTAACTACAAATAACCTTACAATTCTTGTCAATGTACAAGTGGCATGTTTCTAATAATTTTTTTTGGCCACTCATATCTGTCCTAGGATTTTCAAGAAATCACTCCCTATAATTATCATTTGTCCTATATAATTTCTCATTTAACCATTTTGAGCTCTCAATGCTAATTGGTAAGTAAGGAAAGTGGAACTTTGAACTCTACTGAAAATTGTAAGTGTGTTATCTGCTACTCTATCAATTTGTGCCTAGTTTTCATTTTGAGGTTTTTTAGTTTAATTCTATAAATTAGCCAGTAGCGGACTATTAGAAGCCGCTACTTTCCCAATTGCTATAGAATGCCTAGAACTAGTTGTTGAGTGTGTGAATTACTATGACCCCAACACTAGGTGTATAAAAAATGTTTTAGGAGAGATGTTGATTAAAATAAATAGAACAAGTGTCAGTTCAGCTCTGAGAATCCCTTATAAAGAACCTTATGAGCCTTGGATTTTCAAAGAATCTGAGAATCTCTATTGTGTTAGAAAGAAGAATTACAGCTCCATTGTAGCTCAAGCCTGTCTTTTGATGATGGCTAAAGGACATTCAAGATTCCCTAAGCCTTTGAAGATTGTAGATATTTTGTTACTTTTAAACAAAATTAAGGGAATTTTTGAAGGGGAAAAATTTATTTATTGGGCAGATTTAATAGCTAAAAATTTACATAGGGGCTTTATAGCAGTGAGTAGTTTTAGCTCATTCTTTCTATATTCATTCTTAGTCTATATTTTAGTAGCATCCAAGGAATGGGAGGGACATCCACACATGCCCTAGACTAAAGAGATGACCGTCTACCAATACTGCAAAGACCTTCAAGAAACTAAATCTTGTAAGGAATTCAGGAGGCTTTATTGTGTCTTCTTTTGGAGTTTAGTATTTGAGCTCCAAGGACATGAAAATCACACATTATTAGAAGAATCAGTGCAAGCTATCATAATTTATTTTTGTTTCTATATTTAGTTCCCTAAATTTACATATCTTAGAGTTGGGGGTTTTTCTGGTGAACCTCTTAAGTTGTGCTATTGTTTAGACAATATTGTCATATCTGAAATGTATAGGTAGTTTGTTTATGTGTTTGAGTCCACTGAAAGTACAAAGAAGTCAACCTCTTTGTTACTTCCCATTGAAATTGGTCATTATAGATGTTCAAACCTCAAACAAGCTATGTTAGAACAAACCACATTGTCACTTTTTGCCTCAAACCATATGCTCCTAGAGAAGAATTTGACTATATAGGATTTGTTAGGGATAATTTCAAGCATGCATCTTCATTAGTCCTTGTTCCTTATTTTGAAGATTATTGGGCTAATTTTTCTAGTAAATTTGAAGTAAGAAAAAAGATTATAGTCTAGGCTAGAAGTCAACTAGATTAATATGTTTAAGATGAACCTTAGCACCCACAAGATTAAAAGAAAAAGATGAAGTTGAGGACATGATTGTCCCATTATATGTTGATCAAATTGAATGCATACCCATCCTTGAGCTTTCCTAGACTAGAAGGGAAGAAGATAACCTATTTTCCTATACTTTAGAGGTGTTGAGGAGAACTAAAAAGTGGTTGAAGTCAAAGAATGTCAAATCAACTACCCCTAAAGTCCCAGAGAAATACTCAAGAGAAAATCACAAAAAGGCATAGCCAAAACCCAAGGCCATCTCTAACCTTGATATTGTTGACCCTATTGTAGGTTCTCCTAAAGCTGAAGCTAAAGCTAAAATTGAAGTTGAAATAACTCCAAAGCCAATTCAACTTTAATTTCCTGAAGAGGTGCCAAAGTTTAGAAGGGTAACTCACTCCAACACTAAGGAAACAATACCAAGAAAAGAATAGGAGATAGTCACAGTTTATCTAGATCCTATCGAAATGAAGATGAGTTTAGAGAAGTCTCTTATTCCTCTCATGGATGATAATACTCCATATCCTCAAAAGTCTCCTGAAAGCATAGGTGTATAATCTGGCACCCTCACCTTAACTAAGGTTTCCCCTATGATAGGTAAAGAACCTACTACTCCAAAGTGGCTTGAAACTTCTATTGAGAAAAAAAGAAGCTTGGTACCATTATCCATGCCTATCGATGACCTAGTTAGAAATTTTGAGTCTAGGTTGAAGTTTGATAAAGATTTAGGACGTTGGATGGCTGAAATAGACAACACACTAGAAGGTAGTTCACATGAAAACCTCACTCCTCATGATTATTAGGTATTGAAGATTGATCTTGAAAAGGGGAGTTGTGTGGTTGATATGAAGATTTTTGAAGCTTCAAATAGAAAGATTATAGATAGAGTTTGAAAAGATGCTCAGGACAAGCAGGATATGTAAGAAGGAATGAAGAGCATGGTGCAATATATCAATGCTATCTTGTATCTAGAACCTAAACCCTTGAATGAGATGTCAGCAATGGTAGATGTATCCTCTTTAGCCAACTAGCAATTCCTTGATAATTTATAGAAATACAAAGTTATTGCAAGAGTGTTTGAAGAGTGGTTTCAATTTGTCCTAAAGGAAACTAAGAAATAGGTCAGACTTTTGGACAAGTCTTTAAAAGAAACTGTTTTCATTATCAAGAAGGTAGAGTCCAATAATGAAGCCTTCGAAAAATAAAAAAATAATTGGGTAAAAGTGGTGCTCTAGATTGAGAAAATTCAAGGATTTGGATTGCTAAAATTCCAAGCTAAATGCCCTGTGGATGGTCGAGATGATAAAAGTTTGCATGTGATTAAAGATTGCATTGAATGGATAAATGAGGCACTAGTCTAGGTAGTAACTGAAATTAAAGAAATCTTTGATGGTCTTAGGCTTTTTGATGAAATAATCTAAGGTGATTTGAAGTGGTTCAACAAACATTGTACAAGAAAGGAAAGTGACTCCATAGACCCGATAGAAGAATTGATAAATGAAATTCAAAAGAAGTTCCAAGAAGTCCAGGAAAAGAAGACACCATGTAGATAGGATTTTTTAAATGTTTCCCACACCGAAGCTATTTTGATAATAAACTTGAAACATTTGGAGATGCATGGAGAAAAGGTAACAAAACTGAAGAGGGAGAAGGAAATTTGGAAGCAAAGGATTTCATACATTGACTTACCTCACCAGTCGCTTAACTCTGCATTTTCCACTACATATGAAACATGGAAGGCCACAAGGATCATGGTTGGTGTGGACATTTCCTCCTGACATGGCACACATTGATTGGGAAGTTGCTTTTCTTTTTCACTATTTATTTATTTTATGCATTTAGGATAACACGGTTGTTATAAGTAAGAGAAAATTTACTCCTAGTGAGTTAATTTTGAAAACCTATCTAGCCCTATGCCCTACATATATATGTAATAGATAACATCTAATAGGGTGAATCTCTTTGTAGACTGAAGCAAAAATACATTTTTTTGATACTCTACACTTTAAATTTTGAAATATAATATTTTTGAGTTAGAAACAATTGAAGTAAAATTCTATAATTTATATACTGAAACTTCTTGAGGTAGACACTACTATCTACTTTATGATAATGTGTATTCTTGAGAGTGTATGTTATATGTGGAGGTGAAGTTGTATTTTCCAACATGTTTTGGAATTATCTATTTTTGAGTCTTGAAGGTTGTGTGAGGTTGAATTTGTATTATTTTATCATCAATCCTTTATTTTAACATTTACTCATGTGTATTATATTGATTGTTAAGATCAAATGGTTTTTCAAAATTATCATTTATCTTGTGTTTATGAGATGATTTTGAGATTTTAAGTATTTTCAGTAAAATACTTATTGGGAAGATTTTCCCTTCATAGAGGAAAAATGATTATCTTTTCATGAAGGTTAGTTGCACCTTGAATAATGTAAGACAAATATTTTAAGAAAAGAAATCCTTGTCAACAACTAGGAATTCAATTTGTTGGTTTGTAATTTTCTCTCCTATTCAAAATTGTCTAATATCTTGGAAAACTTTGTTTAGTAACAATTTTTGGCAACTCCATTGGGGACTTTGAAGATAGAGTTTTTTTATATTTTGTAGTTCCTACAAGTTCTCATGGTTTTGTTAAATGGTAAGCTTCCTAATCACAATTTGTTATCTATTCTACAACCTAACCTAGGGTTTCAAGATACACAAGAAGATATTGTCTCTGACCTAAACACTTGTGCCTAGATTAACCGAGTTAGTAACCAATAGTATCTCCAAGTACAATTGGTACTAGAAAGAGAAGAAGAAATAGCTGAGAGGATTAGGGGTTTGCTAGTAATACAAGAAGAAGCTATGGTGGAAAGTGTTTCTCATGCAAATGACTAATTAGGTCAAGTTTGAACTTTAGCTTGGCTGCATGAAGATATACATGGAATGATAGATTTTCAGGCCTAGTAGAAGAAGAGTTTGTATTTTTAGCTAGAATTGACTTCAAACCTAATATTTATTTAAAAAGAAATAAAGATAAAACTACCAATAGAGCATCATCACCTCCTAAAAGTGGGAGTCCTATTACTTATTTACAATCCCTAATCATCCTTGGAACTTTAATTCCTTCTGCTATCAGCTATAGATTACTAGTAATGGCTCACAATCTTCCTTATCAGTTATAGATTACTAGTAATTGCTCACAATCAACCTTGGGATGCTATGATAGGACCTTTACAACTTGTAGGAAATTTGGAAAGATTACCAAAAGGAGCATGAGAAATCCTCCCTCTATTCAACAGGGATGGGAAGAAGTCACCCAAAGAACATTTGAATACTTTTAACACAACATGTGGAGTCTTGGTTGTAGTAACAAAAGATGTTGCTGTAAGATTGTTTATTCAAACCTTGATAGATTTAGCTGCAAATTGGTTTCATCATTTACAAAATGCATCCATTACTTCCTGGGATACTATGAAAAAATGTTTTTGAAGCCAGATTTAAAGGAGCTAAAGATGCAAATTATTTTCTCATGCAATTAAGTCATATAAAAAAGGAGAAACATGTACCCATGTGGGAGTTTATGACCTGATTCAATAAAGCATTACATCAGATACCTATGGCTAGTATACCAAATGGTGAAAATTGGAAAGGTTTCTTTTTAAATGCAATGCCTCCAAATGTTGCCTTACCATTCAAAAAAGGAAATCCTCGAGCACTTGCAGCCTCCCAAAACCTTTCTATAGAATTAGAGCATGATCTCATTATATCAAGAAAATGGAAGAAAGAGGTTCAAATGCTAAACTCTCAAGCCTCTATATCATGTCCTTCAAATGATGCACTTGTCCAAAAGTTGGCAACTGATCTTATACTAGTAAAGAAGTAGCTTCCCAAGGCCAGTTTTTACTATCAGGATATCCCAATAAAGTATCCAAATCATAATACCACTTCTCAAGAGAAATAGTTCACTTTACTCCCTAGCCAATAGAGATTGCAAATTGAGCCTCCTCCCAAAAAAAATAACATGTGTTTCTTTCACTTCACTAATGATCAGGAAGGAACCACATGTCCTAAGAATGTAAGAGATCAGTCACTTGAAGCTAAAAAGGCAACAGTAGCAAACATAGTAATAAAGGAAGCACCTTTTGAAGGACTTGGAAACTTTAAATTTCTACATTGAGTATGAATCTAACCTTGATAGAGGTAGTGAAATTCTCTTAACTTTGGAAGAAGCTTCATTTTCGGTACTCATGAGTGTATATGAGCAATGTTAGTATGCTAATAGAAACCAAATTTAAATAAAGCTTCTACAAACTAAACAAAATTCATAAACTTCAAGATAGACTAAGATGAGCTCTCAATTGAAAATATGAGCCATTAATGGGCTCTCTCAATGAGAAGCTCTCTTATTGAGTGGCTTTATCTAAATGGATAGGATGTATGCTCAATATGCTTCCAAAGGCTTCAATGGATGATTGTGGATTTTTGGTGTGGATAGATGGCTTTAGTATGGATTTGGCTCTCAAAATAGCATTATAACTTTACTTCATGGATTGTGTTATTTTGCAAAGGGGAAGGATCCAATTTATAAGCAAGAGGCTTGAGGGATTGAGGGCTAAGATGCAAGGATGGGAAAAAGCTCATGGAGGGCTCAGATTGCATGAGAAGAGAGCACATGGATTGTGCTTCCTTATAGCCAATCAAGGAGTGACACATGTCACATGGTGAGAGGATGGAGGAAAGGGGAAGGATGAGTCAACAAAGGAGGCTCAAGGGATAAAAACTTCATAAAGACCCTCATAATGACTTGTAAGAGCAATAAAAGGGCTTGTAAGAGCCATTTATGACCTAGTGGACTTCATAAAGTTTTATGGTTGAGATATTTTAAGAGTGATGAGAGAAATTTCGACTTGGACTTGATTAGGAAGGTTTTAAGCTTGTTTAGGCTTGTGCAAATGATTAGAGGATGGATTAGGATGGTTTAGGATTAGCTTAGGGATAGGCAAGTGGATGGCATTTAATGAGGGTGGGTGAAGGAGGAGATATTTGTTAACTTTGGCTTGGGTTAGTAAGTTTTAACTCATGTTTAGGGAATGTGACAAGGTTATGAGGGGATTAGGATTAGTTTTAAAGACATCTTCTAGAAGAGTCTAGACTTTGGATGAGGATAAAGACTTTCTAGAATAGTCTAGAATTTCCTAGGATGAGGATGAAGACTTTCTAGAAGAGTCTAGAACTTCTTAGGGTGAGGATAAATTAGATTTTTAGGAAATAAATAAAGTTTTATTTATTTCAAGGGTTTGGGTTGAGGAGATATTTATTAAAACTTTTTTAATAAACATGAGGATTAATATTTAATCTTAATTAAATATTTTGAGTTGGGATTAGGGGTAGGAAATGATGGGATTAGCCTTTAATCGAAATTAAAGAAGGATTAGAAGATTTTGGAAGAGGTTATTGGTCATAAGGAAATTGGCCAAGTTTTGGGCAAAAAATAAATTTTTTATTTATTTTAGGATTTTTGGTCAATTTATTAATTAAATAATTAATAAATAAGGAAATAATGTTTAAATATGATTTAAACATTTTAGGGAGGGATTCCTTAATTAAATATTTTTAATTAAGATAAAGGGATTTAATGGCATAAAAATTAATTAATTAATTAATTAAATAATTAATTAATAAATGATGATGTCATCAGAAATTTTTTCAGAAAATAAAAATACTTTATTTTCTAAAGGTTTTTAGGTGTCTACAATGAGTAGAAAAATGATGGGGAAAGCTAATTTTTGGTCAAAAAATTCTATGAGCCCAACTTGACCAAAGGATTCTAAAACAAGAGAAGGTGAGACTAAGTCACCATAGTCACAACCTCATATTTCATAAAATATGAAAAGGTCTAATCCTGACTCTACATATGATATAGTTTAATTTTGTAAAATATTTAGAATTCAAATATCTCCTACTGAGTATTTGAGAATGAATCCTAATGAACTTATTAAGCTAATTGAATATGTTTACCAACCTTCATTTGATGTATCTACTAAAAAAACTAATAAAGCCTCTTTTAATGAGAAAAGAAAAACTCAAAAGTCTAATCATCACAAAGACTTGGTCCAACCTGATAAAGTTAGTCAATAGTTATCCCATCAAGAAAAACTAGATCCATTTTATGTATCCCTTTACCTCCATGGTTTTAAATTAAGCAATTGTATAATAGACTCTGGTACCTCTGAAAACATAATGCCATCTACAATATTTAAAGCCCTTGACCTTCCACTAATTAATAATTTTGGCAAGTATTATTCAATGGATTCTAAGCAAGTACACTTAGTAGGTCAAATAAAAGATGCCCAAGTTTCTTTAGCAGCTTTCCCAGAAAAGAGAATAAAGCTTACTATCCTTGTAGCTAACATCCCAACTAGTTATGGCATTCTCCTTAGCAAAATTTTCTTCCTTGATTTTGATGTAGAAGTCAAAATGGATTGGTCCCAAGTCAATATAGCTATAGGAAAGGAAAAATTTACCCTATTTTTTGAGTCTAAGTCTAAATACATAGTTTTCCCATATGATGACCTAAAGTCTCAAATCCTTTATCATGAAACTATTTTTGCTAATTATTTGATTATGCCTAAAAATGAAGAAGTAGTTGTTCACTCAGAGGTTGCGAATTTTCCTTGGATGTTGAAATTCGATGGAAGCTATTGCTCAAGTGGGTCTAGGGCTGGTGTTGTGTTGGTATCCCCTATAGATCAAACTTTTTGCTCTTCTTTCAAGTTAGCTTTTGAAAATATGAATAAGATAGCAGAATATGAAGCTCTACTTCTAGGATTAGAAGAAGCAAAAAAGAAAAATGTTAAGTTGTTGAAGGCCAAAGGTGATGCAGTGTTGATAGTAAAGAAGATTAGAAATATGTTTTTAGAGAAAAATGAAAGATTGAAGCATTATAGAAATTGTGTATGGGATGAAAATGAATATTTTGAAGCTTTTTCAATAGAATCAATTCCTAGAGAGCTAAATTCTAGAACAAATTCCTTAGTAGTATCAGCTTCTCTACTAATCCCTCATCCTAATTTTGTAACTGATAAGTGACGAGTCTAAAATAAGCCTTTATTTTGTTATGTTTAAGATACTTTATGATACTCTGTTTATCCTTGTTTTAACACTTATAAGATTATGTTTGATAAACCTTTGATGATTTATGGGGTAGAAAAACTATGTCATCCTTTTCCTAAATTATATCTAATATGCAGTATTTCATATAAATATCCAAATGTGCATTCTTATGCTTGAATTTAGTTTGATGGATGTTTATTTGCAAATATGTCTTATATCATAACTCACCTGATGATAAGGATTAAAGGATGAGCGGAAGAATCTAGAAGTTGGTTGCGGACAACATTCAAGGAGAAACGAGCATCAAGGAAAAACCATGAAAAGGAAGTTATAACCACTCCAAGAAACATGGCAGCGAATAAGGAGGAGTTTTTACAAGCCATTACCTTGTCTGCATTTACGTTGTAACAAGTGGATGTTGCGACTTCATTGCTCCCTCCTCAATTCCATTATCCTTCCTTTTCGCTTTCAGTTGTTCTCCTATATTCTCTCCTGTGGAGTTAACTTAGGATAGTTACTTTTCTATTATGTACTAAAGAGTATATTCCCTATATATGTCGGGATTGACTCCTGTGTGTGAAGCTTTTAGTTTTAGTTTTTGGTTTTGATAAGTTTTATCAAGTAAGAGAGAACACTGATTCACAATTCTAAATTATGTAATGATTGATTAATGAAATGAATTAGTTCTCTTTAGTTTCTATCCTATGTTGGTAGATTGGAGAAGCCAACCAAGAGGGCCCACTTGGAAGGTAGATTAGATTAGGATAGAATAGATTCATTTTACTAAGCATTAGCAGCATCTGTGAGAACAGTCTAATGGATGAGTCAAGATAGAATCTCTGTTATCTTGTCATTGTGTTTTCAACATTCATAGATTCAGTAGTTTTCTTTCTACAGAAGTAGTGTAGTTTCCTTCCTTTGCATTTTTACTTTCCTGTAGCACAAGCATAATGACTCATCAAGGTACCTAGTGCACATATTGTGCCGACCATTTCAAGTATACATCCCCGGGTTGACAATCTAAATGCACCTCATGGTAGGGGAAAATTAGTCCTTAGCTTGAATAGATTATTCCTAAGCCAAGCCTAGTACATGACTATGGAACACCTATTGTCAGGCGGTTCATTTTTTGCGCTGTTGCTAGGGATGGTGTCAAGCTAGGAGCATTTTTGAGTCATAGTTTTTAGATTAAGTTCTTTTTACTAGTGTGAAAATTTTAGTTGCATGCATCGAAGAGGAAGATGACGAGATCAATATGGCAGATTTCTTCCACAAGGATCTGTTAATTTGAATGAAGAAGTTGAAGAAGAAGTTGAGTTGCCCTTTGAAGATGCAAGTCCTATTTTCCCCACAGTATCACCATCAAGAGCTGAATCCCTAGATATATCTAGTCTCCAACCCTTCACTAAAATATTGACTAGTTTTCTTGATAACACTACCTCAAATCCACCAGTTTTTAATCACCCAGTGCCTAACCTTCCTTTTCAACAGCAACCTCATAATCCAGTCCCACCGGTCATGGCACAACCCACTTTTTCTTTTCCACTCCCAAATCTCATAACCAATGCCAATCTCAAGAATATACCTCCTACTGCTCTTTCGAAGTTCTATGGCCTTGCAACTAAAGACCTCAATACCTTCTTGTTTGAGTTCGACATCCTTTGTCATAGTTTTGACTACAACACTGATGCCCATAAGCTCAAATTATTTCCAACCACATTGAAAGAATCAGTTTTACGATGGTTCATGGGCTTAGGAGCCAATGTAGCTGTAAATTGGGATGAAATGCAAGCCTTGTTTTTGGAAAAATATAAAGAATATTGCAAAGCATCTGGCACAAGAGGAGATGATATCTTTAGGATATCACAGAAGGAGGAAGAGACATTAGAAGACTATGTTTCTCGATTTTTATATACACTAGAAAAGAATCATCAGCACACATTGTCTGAAGATTCCCAAAAAATAGTCTTTCTAAGAGGAGTGAATGAAGACTGTTTGGAAGCATTGGACCTGATGGCTGGTGGAGATGTATATCAAGCTCAATGGGATGACCTCAAAAAGATATGTCAGAACTACTCAAGGTCAACCATGAAGAAAGGTCGAGGACCCTGTTCTACAGTTACAAAAGGAATTATTCAAGGCATTTCAAAACTTGAAATATCCAATTTTTTGTCAGATTTCAAACAAGACATCTGTAATGATGTCACTACACAGTTGGATAGAATGACTGCAAAGAAGAAGCAAGCAGAGGTTGAGTTACAACTAGCTGAGTACTGTCCTCATTGCCGAAAGCAAAAGAAGGATTGCCACTGTAAATTGGTTGCAAGCATGGAGACCAGCATCTTCCAACTGAATATGTAAAGATAGATGGTGATGATGAGCAAGTGTTCTTTGTTGCTCAATGCTGACCATGGGCTCAACATCAAGGTATGCCTCAAGACCCCTTGCAAAATTCAAATTTATACGGTAATCAATGGAAAAACTGCAATACCCAAGGTCCTCCACAAAACCAACCCAATTGGATTAATGATGGGAAAAATAACCCACAACAGTCTCAATGGTCTCAAAATTTTCAACAACCTTGGCCTAACTAGCAGAATAACCAAAGGCCCCAGAACCAGTAGAACCAATGGCAACAACCCAAAGGGAATTAGCAATCTCCAAACCAAGGGAATTGGCAATCTCCAAACCAATGGAAGGGATCTCATTAATGGCCTAACCAAAATACTGGTGTTCCACAATTACCCCCTCCAGCTCAACAAACTGCTTTAATGCCACCACCTACAAAGAGTGGACCTCAAAAGAAAACACAGCTACTTGCACAGCCTTAACCAAATCCAAATAGCAAACCACAGTAGCCCATGTATAGTATTGATACCCAGCAGTACCCTGCTTATGCCCTAGATGTCGCAGATATACATTTGAGATCTGGAACGACCTTACCAACACCAAGGCCACCTCTTATAACTAAAGTATTAGACTCTCTTGCAGCATCAGAACCTTTGGTTGATGAACCTGTTGACCCAACTAATGTTACCAAACCAATACCAGATCAACCACCAGTAGAGCCTCCTTTTCCAGACCAACTAATACAAAAGGAACAAAGCAAGGAACAACCCTTTGACATTGTTAACCAGTTGAAGAATATGCATGTCTGAATACCTTTGTTTCAAGCTATTAAGGACATTCTTTCTTATGCAAAATATATAAGGGAAGCTTGTCTAAAGAAACCTGGAAGGAAGAAGAAGGATCCTACCGTAGTTCATGTTGTTGGACATTTAGCTCATGTCATGTTAGGAAGAGTGATTACACCAAAATATTTTGACCTAGGGAGTCCAATATGAAGTGTCTGCATCAATGGTCAATTTGTTAAAAATTCCTTAATAGATTTGGGAGCTACTATAAATATGATGACTAAAGAAACCATGAAGAAGTTACAAATAGAAGGATTAAGGCCCACACCAACTATTCTGCAACATGCAGATAGTTCCACTGTCACTCCTGATGGAATGATGTAAAATATTGTTGTGACCTTAGATTACCTAGAATATCCTGTAGATTTCATGATTTTGTCCCCTAAAGTAAACCTATCTGGCTATCCTATCATTCTAGGTAGAACATGGTTGGCCACAACTGATGCAAACATAAATTGTAGATCAGGGAATATGACCATATCAAATGGCTAAGCAACCAAGCAATTTGATCTATATCCTCCTGCACAACCATTACCAAATTTGAGTACATCTTTTTGGCCAGATTTAGGAGATGAAGAAGAAGAGATAAATTCCATAGGACAACTTATGATGTTACATAGGCAATCTTTTCTAAAGTTGCAAGAAGAAGATTCAGTAATCTAGAGCATCCTTACCAACACCTGTGTGGTAGGAAAAGATGTGTCTGAAAGCTATGTATTAGAATTGATTACATATGAGGAGTGTGATACAAGTTGTACTTTACTTAAGGAACCTGAAAATCTTTGTTCACTACTTCCCTGTGAAGTAGAAGGTAGCCCAATCTCTGAAATTGCTATGGTAGAATCCACTATTCCTATTGAACTGAGTAAAGGCCATAAATTGCATGTTAACCCCAAATTGACATCTGAACAGATGGAACAATTAAAAAAATTACTTCAGAAGCATGAGAAGACTTTTGCTTGGGATTATGATGATATGAAAGGATTAAGCCCTACACTATTTACACATAGGATATACATTAATGAAGGTTTTCTACCACTTCGTCAACCTCAGAGGAGGATAAATCCAAGCCTTAGAGAAATAGTCAAAACAGAATTGCAAAAGCTGCTTGATGCTGGCTTTATCTATCCTATATCTGATTTTAAATGGGTATCACCATTGGTTATAGTACCTAAGAAAGGAGGAAAATGGAGAATTTGTGTAGATTATAGGGAGTTGAATAAGGCTACTAAAAAGGATCATTTTCCTTTACCCTTCATAGATCAACTTTTGGATACACTAGCTGGAAAGAATTACTTCTCCTTTCTAGATGGATACAGTGGCTATAATCAAATCAGTATTGCTCCTGAAGACTAAGACAAAACTACATTTACTTGTCCATGGGGTACTTTTGCATACTCTGTTTTACCATTTGGTCTTTGTAACGCTCCTGCAACATTTCAACGGGCTATAATTAGTATTTTTGTTGATATATCACATGATTGTATGGAAATCTATATGGATGACTTTACAACATTTGGAGTTACTTTTGAAGAAGCAATAATAAATCTTGAAAAAGTTTTGGTAAGATGTCAAGAACATAATTCGGCACTAAATAGTGAAAAGTGTTTCATGCTCATGCAAGAGGGTGTGGTACTCGGTCATTTCATATCTACTGTAGGTATACAAGTAGACCCAGCTTAAATTGATGTAATTCAAACATTACCCATACCCACTAAATTAAAAGATATTAGATCTTTTCTGGGACATGCTGGATATTACAGGCGTTCTATAAAAGATTTCAGTAAAATAGCTAGTCCCTTGTATAAGTTGCTTACAAAAGAAGCTGAATTCAAATGGACACCTGAGTGTGATAAAGCTTTCCTACAGCTTAAGCAACTTTTGACCACAACCCCAATTTTACAAGGCCCTGATTGGAACCTACCTTTTCACATATATATAGATGCTTCTGATTATGCCATAGGAGTAGTTTTAGCACAAAAACACTCAAATCTTGAGAATGCCATTTATTATATTAGTAAGAGTCTTCATGGTCCAGAACTGAATTACACAGTGACTGAAAAAGAATTGTTAGCAGTAGTCTATGCTCTAAATAAATTTTGGCATTACATCACAGGTTATCCTATCTATGTTCATACTGATCATGTAGCAATCAAGTATCTCATGAACAAACCTGCTATAACTGGTAGGTTAGCAAGATGGTTGCCATTGTTACAAGAATTTGACATAACCATAGTAGATAAGCCTAGAAAAACAAATGTCGTAGCTGATTATTTTTCAAGAATCAATCATCATGATACTGACACTACTCTGGTAGATGATGCATTTCTAGATGAACATTTTCTTCATATTGCTGTTAAAGTTCCATGGTATGTAGATATTGCTAAATACATTGTATCTAATAAGACACCAACGCATTTTTCTTATAAGGAGAGAAAGATGCTCATACAGAAAAGCTTCCATTTCTCATGGATAGACAATTTTATGTTCTATACTGGTCCTGATCAAGTTATGCGCAGATGTGTAAGAGAAGATGAGACATATGATATTTTGCATGCATGTCATAATGAGCCCTACAGAGGAAATTTTGTAGCCAATAGAACAGCTTTCAAAATCTTAGCCACTGGTTACTATTGGCCTACCCTTCATAAAGATGCAATCAATTATACAAGGAAGTGTGACCAATGCCAAAGAATGGTCGCCCAACGAAAATAGATGAAATGCCTTTGAACCCTCAAATGGTGTTAACACCATTTGACAAATGGGGAATGGACTTCATCTGTCCTATTAATCCTCCATCCAATGGGAAGTCTTATATTCTAGTTTTTACTGACTACCTAACCAAATGGGTTGAGGTTAAGGCTATGAAACATGCCCGTGATGAAAAAGTTGCCACATTCCTGTATGAAGAGATTTTTACATGTTATGGAGTTCCTAAAGAATTGGTTACTGATCAAGGCACACAGTTTACTTCTAACCTAATTTTAGAATTGATGAAACAATATAACATCAGGCATCACAGATCTAGTCCTTATCATCCACAAGCCAATGGACAAGTAGAAGTTACCAACTGTGAGCTGGAAAATATTCTAACAAAAATAGTCCATTTGCATCGTCAAGATTGGACCAGTCGGTTACAAGAAGCTATTTGGGCTTATAGAATAACTTGGAAAAATACTACCACATTTACACCATTTGAGCTTTTGTATGGGAAAGTGGCAATGCTTCCAATTGAATTTGAACACAAGACTTTAAGAACAACCTTGTCCTTAGATATTGATCTTCCTACAGTACAAAGAGAACATCTCCTACATCTTAATTCTTTGGATGAAATGCGCAAGACCACTTTAGAACATACTAAACTGGTGCAAAAATAGAGAAAACATTGACATGATTCTCATATCCTCAACAAATAGTTCAAAGCTTGTGACTGGGCATTATTGTATGATTCCCGCTTCAAGGATATGCTAGGGAAGCTGCAGATGCGATGGTTAGGATCATATCAAATCATCCATGTCTTTGACAATGGAACAGTTCAACTAACCACAATTCATGATATGCCTTTCAAAATGCTAATCAACGGTCATCGACTTAAACTTTACAAATAGCCTCAAACAAAAGTTGAATTCATGCAATAGTTCGAACAACCGGATCCAACAACAACTCAAGTATCTCTTCCTGCAGCCGAAGGTGAAAACCTTCCACCTTCTCTTCTTCAACATTAATTCTAATTTGCATGTCCACAATAATAAATTTATGTTTGCATAAAGTCCATTTTCTTTTCATTCATATCTTAATCTTCCATCCACCCACCTCACTCCATTTATTAATCTTCCATCCACTCACTTTCTACATACTTACATTTTTGTGTTTTCAATCAAATCTGCACATGCTAATGGATGTTGCCATTGACATTATTTTCACCACCTTTTTTTTGGAGCATGTGACAATCCGCTTGGCAGGTATAAATGTTTTCAAATTATTATTCATTTATAAGTTTGCAGATTTTGTTAATTATATCTAATACTACATAATTTTTATAATTACGGCATGTTCCAGTCCCTAACCCATACTAGTCTGACATGTGAGGACACTTGTCATAAAATTAGCAGGGGGCAGGGGAGTGTCATACTATCCAATGACATACCTGATTAACTATGATGATTTTCAAAAATCTTGGTATTACCCTTTATTAATGAGAACTTTTTGCCGTAAGTATGCCATGTCAAGTGTTGTACTCCCACTTTCTGAATGAATTTTTCTTTGTTCGTGCCAAATTTTTTGTGCTAAGCCATGATGTGACCTATTTTTTAAAATTTTGGCATTTGAACCATGGTTTTGGATGATTTCCACGCAAATTGATGATTTACTTTTACCTAAAGTTTAATTATGGTACATAACAATTGGTTATGGCAATTAATGTTCCCAAAAAGAAGTGGTGAAGCATTTGAGAAATAACGCAGAGTTTTGAAGTTTGCATTCAGAAAGGGAGAGTGAAACGGAGTAGCAGAAGTATCAAGAAATGGGAGAAGGTTTACAGAGAAAAAGAGCTGATCAAGCACATTTTGTTGCTCTCTGATGCAGAAGCAATAAGAAGATTCAATGCATGCGAGTGGTTAGGTTATTGTTTGAATTTAACAACATATGATGAAGAAGCAGCTGTAGAATTCACCAAGACATTTGATGAAGGTGAAGCTTCTGTGTGGGGTTTGACAGTGATTGCAACAAAAGAACGAATTGTAGAAGTAACAGGGTTACCTCCTGTTGGAGAGCATTATCCGAGCTCGCATGATGCTAGGTCAGCAAGGGCCCAGTTCACTACCCCACATGACCCTCCATTGGATGTTACAAAGTAGGGGTGCAATAGATTGTCTTTGCCGCCTCCATACCTTGACCTAGCAATGAATGTCATCAGGTATTTTACTTGTGAAGGCAGATTTTCTCACTTATATGCACACCATTTTAAGTTGCTTAGTTTTATAACGCACAATATTACCATGAATCTCCCAAATTTTTTGTATAATATGCTCTGTATTAGTGCAGAAGAGACTAAAAAAGGAAAAGATAATTCTGTCACTCACCATGCTTTGATTAAGTTGTTAATAGAAAGGTCTCTTAGGGACGTATCCCCTTTGACATGGGATGACTTTGTGAAATTTAAAACCTTACAACCCCAAGTTAACCCTAGTGAATGGCAGGGTGAGGAAAACATAGTTCCCAGTAGTGAGCTTGCAGAACAAAATATTGAGGGACCTGAAACAAAAAATGCACAAGGGATTGAACCAAAATTTTCTTCCACTCAAGAGAATGTGCCTCCACCTAAACAGGACATCCCTAAACCCACTACTAGTCAAGCTAAAAGGAAATAGAAGTCATCAGAAGAAACTATTGCTCAACAAAAACCTAGTCCTACAATTCAGCAACAAAAGAAAACAAAGAAGGTTTCTGCAGCAATTAATCCTGTAGCAGTGATACCAAAATAGAAAAGTAGGCAAAAGACAATAGTACAAGAAGAGACTCCTTTGCGGAGAAGCCCTAGAATGAGAGGGAATTTTTTTTAAAAACCTATATTGTCTAAAGCACCTGCTCCAGAGTCTCACATATGCAGATAATTTCTGACCATTCTCCCCTTCACACTGAGATGACAGAAGCTTCTGGTAGTCCTCCTACAGCATGTGAGCAAGAAATTAATGAAACCTTAATGGATTTACCAGGTGTTTCAAGCCATGAGAATGAAATAGTTCCTAAAAGTCATGATTCAAATACTGCCTTAGTCTCCTATAAGTCAACATCTATAGCGAGAATGGAAAAAGAAAAAGGATTATGAAAAGGATAACAGTGCCGTCACCTTGCAAAAACTCCTTTTCCAATTATATGGACATCATTTATTTGTTTAAGCACTATGGAAAGAGGAGAAGAAAAGAATGAGCAAGATCATAACATCACAAAATGAGGAGATTGAAGAATTGAAAGAACAGCTAGAAAGACAGAAACAACGCATGGAACATGCACTTAAATTAGTTGATCAAGCTCTTGCTTGCAGACCACCTCCTTGAGTATATGATTTTTTTTTGGAAGAACAATATCTTTTGTTTCAGTTGATGTTAACCCTAAAAAATGTAAATACAAAATTCAAAACTGCACAAGAGTTTTATGGGCTGTATCAAACCTTACCACCATGGTAGCAAAATCTATTGTGTAAGTTGTATATTCATAATTTTGTCTTTTTTGCAAAAATTGAGTTGAATCCTTTTCTCTATATAGGAGATGTGCATTTGAAAGGTTTAATGTCATGGATGTCTAATGAGGCAAATTATGACAGAAAAGTGGTTAATTATAGAGATGAGGAGAGAACAAAACCTTTACCCTTGAGAGCAGAAAGAAAACAGCCAAAAGAAATGCTTCAAGACTAGTTTACATTAACCTATTGGAAGAGTAATCTAGACATTAGAAAGAAGGTATTTGTTGCTAGAGCCAAAGTATATGCCAAATATGAAAACTTTCCCTACTTTGTGTTCCAAAGAGCTATGACCAGAGTAAGAGGTAGATGGGCACAGTTACCTGATTCTCTCAAGAAATTAGAGCTACACAGTCCTATTAATTTGGAAGCAGCACTATATAGAGTTCCAAAATATTTAGAACTGGGAAAGCAACTAAGGCCAGAGCTATGGTGTCCTTTAACCATGCAACCTCCAATGCTTTTATGGCCCTTGCATGATATTGATGTTGACAAACTTGATAAGTTGCAGAAAGACCACAGGCGAGAAGTATGAGAAAGGACTAGAGGATTCTATTACACCTTCAAGAGTAGCAAAAAGGGAAAGGCAGAAGTTGGGGAGCTCAAATCTTTGACAAAGAAGTGTAATGCTTGAGGACAAGCATTAGTCTAGTAGGGGGTAGATGATGAATCTAAAAATGCCTTAATTTTTTTATGTTTAAGATACTTTATGATACTCTGTTTATCCTTGTTTTAACACTTATAAGCTTATGTTTGATAAACCTTTGATGATTTATGGGGTAGAAAAACTATGTCATCCTTTGCCTAAATTATATCTAATATGCAGTATTTCATATAAATATCCAAATGTGTGTTCTTATTCTTGAATTTAGTTCGATGGATGTTTATTTGCAAATATGTCTTATATCATAACTAACCTGATGATAAGGATTAAAGGATGAGTGAAAGAATCTAGAAGTTGGTTGCCGACAGCATTCAAGGAGAAATGAGCATCAAGGAACAACCATGAAAAGGAAGTTATAACCACTCCAGGAAACATGGTAGTGAATAAGGAGGAGTTTTTACGAGCCATTACCTTCTCTGCATTTATGTTGTAACAAGTGGATGCCACGACTTCATTGCTCCCTCCTCAATTCTGTTATCCTTCCTTTCCACTTTCAATTGTTCTCCTATATTCTCTCCTGCAAACTTAACTTAGGATAGTTAATTTTATTTTATGTAATAAAGAGTAGATTCCCTATATATTTCGGGATTGATTGCTATGTGTGAAGTATTTAGTTTTAGTTTTTGGTTTTGATAAATTTTATCAAGTAAGAGAGAACACTGATTCACAGTTTGTTGCAGTTGTGTTTTACAATTCTAAATTATGTAATGATTGATTAATGAAATGAATTAGTTCTCTTTAGTTTCTATCCTGTGTTGGTAGATTAGAGAAGCCAACCAAGGGGGCCCACTTGGCAGGTGGATTATATTAGGATAGAATAGATTCATTTTACTAAGCATTAGCAGTATTTTAAGTTAGACATAGCTAGTTGATTCCTTCCTGTAGCATCACACTTCATGAATGTTCCTGCAGCACCTACGAGAACAGTCTAATGGATGAGTCAAGATGGAATATCTATTATCTTATCATTATGTTTTCAACATTCATAGATTCAGTAGTTTCCTTTCTACAGCAGTAGTGTAGTTTCCTTCCTTTGCATTTTTACTTTCCTGCAGCACAAGCATAATGACTCATCAAGGTACCTAGTGCACATACTGTGCTAACCATTTCAAGTATACATCTCTGGGTTGACAATCTAAATGCACCTCATGGTAGGGGAAAAGTAGTCCTTATCTTGAATAGATTATTCCTAAACCGGCCCTAGTGCATGACTATGGAACACCTGTTGTGAGGGGGTTCAATAAGTATTCCATAGAGATCATTCATAGATCATGTGCCCCAGACAATAATAATTCTTAGAAAGTATTCAAATATGATGCACATATTAATGCTTTCTTGCAAATTATGGAAAGGTTAGCCACTAATTATTTGGAATGATTCAGTAGATGGGAAGGTAGAGGGTATAATGCAATTGAAGGGAAATGTGATACCTAAAGCTCTAATTGAACTTGAGAAACTTTTTGAAGGGTGAGATGCTTTCATAGCTCAAAGTTCAATTCCCAAAGAGGTTGAGAGTGGAGAATATGAGAAGGTCAACTTAGGAGATAATCATAACCATGAGATGGTGAACATAAGAAGCTATTGTGAGAGAGATATAAAAAACAAGATTCATCAAACTACTAACAGAGTATATCGATGTTTTTTCCTAGTCATATGAAGATTTGAAGACATTCAAAAGAGGACAATTCAAACATCATATTACCATAAATCCAAATGCCTCTCCTTTTAGATAGAAGTTGAGGACCTATAACCCAAAAGTTTGAGATGCAATATTCAAGGAGATTGATAAGATTCTTAAGGATCATATAATATTTCCCATACATCACTCCACATGGGTGGAAAACATAGTACCTATGAGAAAGAGGAATGGAGAAATAAGAATCTATATAGACTTTAGGAACCTGAATCAAGTGAGTCTAAAAGATAACTTTGCTCTTTATCAAATTCTTCAAATAGTAGCTATGTTATAAATGATGTCATTCCTTGATGGTTTCTCAAGTTATAATCAAATAGAGGTTGTTGAAGAAGATCAACATAAGACTACATTTACAACTCCCTAGGGCACCCTTTCTTATAAGTGAATGCCTTTTGGTTTGATAAATGCAGGTGCAACTTTTCAATGTGCCATGAGCTTAAATTTTGAACATCTTTTAGACAAGTGCATCAAGTTTATCTTGATAATATGATTATATTTTCCTAGAGATGAAAAAAAAATATAAAGGATTTCAGAAAAGTTCTTGAGAAGTGTAGAGAACATGGCATGTCATTGAATCCAAAGAAATAAATCTTTGTTGTAACAGAAGGAAAATTGTTGGGACATATAGTTTCCAAAGAGGGAATCAAGATCAACCTAGAAAGAGTAAAAGCTATCCAATAGCTCTACTTATTGTTAACGATAATGGTGTAAGGTCTTTCTTCAGCCAAATCAACTTTCTTAGAAAGTTTGTACCTGACTTTGCTAAAACCATATAATCCATGGAAAAGTTTTTAATTAAGAAGCAAAATTTATAATGGGATGATCCAACAATTAAGGAATTTGAAGAGGTAAAGAAAGATATTGAAAAGGCACACACTCTTTTTCATCCAGATTTTCAGAAGGACTCCATAATGTATTGCTATGCATCAGATCATACTATGTCAGGTTTTCTTCTTCAAAGAAATGAAAAAGGAGAAGAAGTACCTATTTCTTTTATGAGTGTCCCTCTAAATAAACATGAACTTCATTATTCCCCAATTGAGAAGCAAGCATTTGCTATTGTAAAGGCAAGGAAACATTTTTGATGCTACATTCTTCATTTCCATACTAAAGTATAAGTGCCATCTACAGTAGTTAAAAGTACTCTTACAGAACAAGATGTACTTGTAAACAATAGATCTACCTAGGTATCAAAACAAGAATTTGACCTAGATATCAAACCAACCAAACTAGTTTATGGTCAAGGTCTTTGCAAGCTTATATCAAAAGATAAAGAAGAAGGAGCTTACCCTAACTATTTACTAGTAGGTTTGAAAGATGAATGGTTTTTAGATATAGCATATTTTCTAACCTATGGGGAATTCCCTAACCATATGAAAGGAAAGGACCAAAGAAATCTTCAGCTCAAAGTAGTAAAGTTTGTGATCATAGATTATATATTGTATAAAAGGGGGCTAGATGGCATGTTCTTGAGATATGTCAATACTAATCAACAAGAGAAACTAATCAAAAAATTTCATAATGAAGCTTGCAGAGGACATTTTTCATCCACACTGAGTGCCTTTAAGATACTAAGGAGTGGGCTTTATTGGCTAGGCATGTTGAAAATTGGTTATAAATGGGTGGTTAATTGTGAAAAATGCAAATTATTATGGGTAAATGACAAGGAGCTGCCCTACCTTTGAAACCAATTGTTATAGAAGATCCCTTCAAGCAATGGGGACTTGACTTTATTGACCCAATCAATCCCAACTCCAATGCTAGTCATACCCATATTCTAACTACCACTAACTACCTCACCAAATGGTCTGAAGAAATTCTTGTGAAATCCATAACTTCTGAGTTAGTCTAAAAATTCTTGATAGAAAGCATTTTGATACACTTTGTGGTGCCAAGTAAGATATTAAATGATAATTCTCAAAAACATTTGTCCCATGAAATTCACCTTTTTTTTTTTTATGATCATGGTGTTAGACTATCACATGCTTCTAATTACTTTCCTCAAGGCAATGGGTAGGCCAAGTCAACTAATAAAAAAATGATTAATATCATGAAAAATTGGTGGATGAAAAGGGGAGAGATTGGCATAAATGGTTGTATGAAGCAATGTGGGTAGATAGGACCTCTCCTAAAAGAACCATTGGTCTGACCCCATTTGAGTAGGTATATGGAGTTGAATTGTAGTTGTCTTTACCTCTAGAACTTGCTACTCTAAATCTACAAAAGGAAATTAAAGATGAGGTGTTCTCTACCTCTATTGAAATATAGGTACTATACCTCTAGAAGATTGAAGAGGAAAGGAGGGAAATAGTGAATCACATCACCAATCATAAATCAATAGTACAAAGGATTTTTTATCAGAATGCAAAGCCTTTGAAGCTCATGGAAGGAGATCAAGTGTTAGTTTTGGATAAGAGAAGAGAGCTGAAAGGATCTCATACTAAATCTGAAAGCCTATAGAAAGGACCATTTGTTATATTAGTTGAGTTGGGTTCATATGCATTGAAACTTAAATACATTAATAGCAATGATTTACTCTTGTCATATAATGGATAGGATCTTAAGCTTTTTAAGTTTTAGGTCCACTTTTTGTTTGTCCTCATTGTAAAGACCCATTTTGCCCTACTTTTTTCCCTTTCTAGTTGTGTTTTTCTATCTTTCTTGTTGTGTGTCTTTAGTTCAGGTTAGTTCAAATTTAGTCTGTGGAACCAAAGATTCTAAGTTCATGTATGATCCTTTCAGTCTCATTCCTCACTTAGACCCAATTGTTACCCTACCTTTTTCTCAATGTGTAATATTGTTGGCCAAGAGTCCTTTAGCAACTTGAAGTTGAATTTGAAGTTTGACTTACTTCAAGTTTAAGTTTTGCTTCACTCATCTCCCACTAGCCTAGAAAAGTTCCTTCCCATTGGTTCAAGTTCATCTTCTTGAAGTTGAAGTTGAAGCGAAAGTTGATTTAGACTTCAAATTCAACCTCAACTTTGAGGTTTTTTGATGTTTTCTTGTTTTTTGTAGGATGTGCATTAAGAGATTATGAACTCATTTTTATGAGGTGAAGAAATGGGTCCCACATCATGGTGATCTAAGAGATGTGAAGGGAAATAATTATGACAATTATGAGAAATCATGCTAAAGTATGATTACTTTTATGGAAAAAGGTGGCGCATAGATTTTGCGACATCATGACTGGTTGAGCTATGGATGGATTTGATGGATATTAACTACAAATAAGCTTGCAAATCTTGTCAAAGTATAGGTGGCACGTTTATAATAAATTTTTCCATCTTCTCATATCTATCCTAGGATTTTCAAGAAATCATTCCCTATAATTACCATCTATCCTGTATAATTGTTCATTTAACCATTTTGAGCTCTCAGCACCGACTGGTAAGAAAGGAAAGTGGAAGTTTGAACTCTACCAAAAATTGTAAGTGCATTATCTCCTACTCTATCAATTTTGTGCCTGGTTTTTGTTTTGAGGTATTTTGGTTTAATTCTATAAATATGTTTTTTTCAAACTAAACCATAATTCTTGTCCACCCCAAAATACCTAAGCTTGAAAAACTTATCCTTTTGATTTCCCTACCTAAAATTCAAGATAATTTCCTTGTAAACAAAAACCTAGCTAATATCATTAAGTGGGCAAGGAATGTTTAGTCTAGTCCCATATATTAGAAATTAGCAAGTAGCAGGTTATTAGAAGCCACCACTTTCCCACTATGACCCCAACACCAGGTGCATAAAGAAAGTTTTGGGAGAGGTTTTGGTTAGAATAAACATGACATGTGTTAGTTTGTCTTTTAGAATCCCTCATAAAGAACCTTGTGAGCATTGGATCTTCAATGAATCTAAGCATCTGTACTGAGATAGAAAGAAATATTATAACTCCATTGCCGCTCAAACCTAGCTTTTGAGGCTAGCTAAAGGAGGTTCAAGATTGCCTAAGCATTTGAAAATTGAACATTTCATTAGTGAGATTATAGACATCGTGTTACTTTTAAATAGAATCAAGTGAAATGATCATGTCTTCCATTGGGAGAATTGGATGCACATTTTAATTTGAAAAATTGTAGAAGGGGAAAAATTCATTGATTGGGAAAATTTAATAGGTAAAAATTTACATAGAGACCTTATAGTAGTGAGTAGTTTCAGCAAATTCTTTTTGTATTCCTTCTTAGTCTATTTTTTAGCAGGAAGGAATGGGAAGGACTTCCACACATGCCCTAGATTGAAGAGATTACCATCTACCAATACTACAAAGATCTTCAGGCAATTGAATCTTGTAAGGAATTCATGAGGGTTAATGACGTCTTCTATATTCAGCTCACTAAATTTATGTATCTCAGAGATGGGGGTTTTTTTGGTGAACCTCTTAAGTTGCCTTCCTATTTTTTAGAAAATATTGTCTTATTTAAGATATGTAGGGTGTTTTTTTCTGTGTTTGATTCCCTTGAAAGTACAAGGAAGTTAGCCTCTTTCATATTTCCCATTGAAATTGGTCATTACAAATGTTCAAACATCAAACAAGCTATGTTAGCACAAACCACATTGTCACATTTTTTCCTCAAACCATATGCTCCTACAAAAGAATTTGACTATACATGATTTGCTAGGGATAATTTCAAGCATGCATCATCATTAGTCCATGTTACTCATGTGGAAGATTATTGAGCCAATTTTCTTGATGAATTTGAAGTTAGAAAGAATTTATGGTCTAGGCTGATAGTCAACTGGATTAATATGTTTAAGGTGAACCTTAGCACTTGTGGGATAATAGAAGATGAAGTTGAGGACATGATCGACCCATTCTATGTTGACCAGATTGAATGCATACCCATCCTTGAGCTTGACTGGACTAAAAGGGAAGAGGATGATCTATTTTCCCATACTTCAAAAGTGTTGAGGAGAACTAAAAAGTGGTTGAAGTCAAAGAATTTTGAATCAACTAACCCTAAAGTCCTAGAGAAATACTCAAGAGAAAAACACAAAAAGGCACAACCAAAACCCAAGGCCATCTCTAACCTTGATAATGCTGACCCTATTGTAGGTTCTCCTAAAGCTAAAGCTGAATTTGAAGCTGAAATAATTCCAAAGCCACTTCAACTTCAAGTTCCTAAAGAGGTGTCAAAGTTCAATATGGTACCTCACTCCAACACTAAGAAACCAATACCAAGAAAAGAAAAGTAGATAGTTAGAGTTGATATAGATCCGACCAAAATGAAGATGAGTTTAGATCACTCTCCTATTCCTCCCATCACTAATAATACTACAGATCCTCAAAAGTCTCTTAAAAGCACTAGTATTCAATCTAGCAGCCTCACCTTAACTAAGGATTCCCCTATGATAGGTAAAGAACCTACTACTCCCAAGTGGTTGGAAACTTCTTTTGAGAAGAAAAGAAGTTTGATACCATTATCCATGCCTATCGATGACATTGTTAGCAAGTACTTGGGAAAGTATTCAAAAGATGTAAAGGATAAAACTCAATCTAGGTTGAAGTTCGATAAAGATTTAGGAGATTGGATAGATGAAATAGCCAAGCCAATAGAAGGTAGTTCGCATGAAAACCTCATTCCTCAAGATTATCAGGTATTGAGGATTGATCTTGGAAAGGGGAGTCATGTGGTATATATGAAGATTTTCAAAGCTTCAAACAAAAAGATTGTAGATAGAGTTTTGAAAGATGCTTAGGAGAAGTAGGATATGAAAGAAGTGATGAAGAGCATGGTGCAATATATCTACGCTATCCTGCATCTAGAATGAAAACCTTTAAATGAGATGTTAGAAATGGTAGATATATTCTCTTCATCCAACCAGAAATTCTTTGATAATTTGTAGAAATGCAAAGCTATTGCAAGAACATCTAAAGAGTGGTTGCAATTTGTCCTAAAGGAAACCGAGAAACAAATTAGATTTTTGGACAAGGCTTCAAAAGAAACTATTGTCATTATCAAGAAGATAGAGTCCAATAATGGAGCCTTGGGAAAAGAAAGAAATAATTGGGTAAAAGTAGTGCTCTAGATTGAGGAAATTCAAGGATTTGGATTACAGAAATTCTAAGCTGAGTGACTTGTGGCTAGTCTAGATGATAAAACTTTTCATGTGATTAAAAATTGCATTGAATTGAGAAATGAGGCATTGGTCTAGGTAGTAACTGAAATAAAATAAATCTTGGATGGTCTTAGGGTTGTGGATGAAATAATCGAAGCTGATTTGAAGTGGTTCAACAAACATTGTGTAGGAAAAGACTGTGACTCTATAGCCCCAACAGAAGAATTGATAAATGAAATCCAAAAGAAATTCCAAGAAGTCTAGGAATAGAAGACACCATGTAGATAGGATTTTCCAAACATTTCCCACACTGAAGCTATGGTGATAATAAAATTGAAACATTTGGAGATGAATGTAGAAAAGGTAATAGAACTAAAGAGGGAAACAAAATTTGGAAGCAAAGTATTGCGTACATGATTGGCTTACCTCAATAGTTAGTTATCTCTACATTTTCCACTACATACAAAACATGGAAGGCCATAAAGATCGCTACTAGTGTGGATAGTTCTTCCTAACATGGCACACATTGATTGGGAAACTTCTTTTCTTTTATCCTATTTATTTCTTTTATGCATTTCGATTAACAATAGTTATGTTAACTAATAGAAAATTTACTCTTGGTAGGGTAATTTTGGATAACTATTCAGCCCTATGCCCTATATATATGTAATAGATAACATCTAATAAGGTGAATCTCTTTTTAGACTAAAGAAAAAATAATTTTTCTTTGATACTCTTCAATTTAAATTTTGAAATAGATTATTTCCAAGTTAGCAACAATTGAAGTAAAATTCTATAATTTTATATATTGAAACTTCTTGAGGTAGACACTACCTTTTTCTTTATGATAAAGTGCATTCTTGAGAGTGTATGTTATATGAGGAGGTGAAGTTGTATTTTGCTGCATGTTCTGGAATTATCTATTTTGAATCTTGAAAGTTGTGAGAGGTTGAATTTGTATTATTTTATCATCAATCCTTTATTTTAACATTCAATCATGTGTATGATATTGATTTTCAAGATCAAATAGTTTTTCAGCATTAGAATTTATCTTGTGTTTATGAGATGATTTTTAGCTTTTAAGTATTTTCAATAAAACAATTATTGGGGAGATTTTCCATTGATAGAGGAAAAAAAATTATCTTTTCGTGAAGGTTACTACACCTTGAATAATATAAGGAAAATATTTTAAGAAAAGAATTCCTTATCAACAAGTAGGAATTCAATTTGGTAGTTTGCAATTTTCTTCCTTGCTTAAAATTGTCAAAGATCTTGGGAAAAAATGTTTACTAATAGTCTCAAATCTAAATCTCAAGAGGGAGAAACACCCCCAACCCTATTAGATCGCTTGGGTTAAGGATGATCATAAGGTCCTCATTAGTGAACAATGTTTGGTAAAGTTCAAGATTAGGAGTTACCATGATGAGGTTCTCTGTGACATCATTCCAATGGATGTCTTCCATTTATTATTGGGAAGGTTGTAGTAGTTTGATAGGCATGTTGTACATGATGTTCATGCAAATATATACTCTCTGACAAAGGATGGAGTTCATCACAAATTGGAGCCCTTGATAAAAGAAGGTTAAAAGGTATGCAATAGTGCTAGGGTATATCTTGTTGATGGAAATTTTTTTTTGGAAGGCATGAAACATCAACATATGTGTTATGCTTTGATTCCTAGAAAAGATATGGAAGGTAGTAGTGAAATTCCAATTGAAGTTTCAAGTCTATTTAGTGAGTATGGTGATGTGATCTTTGATAATGTTCTAGAAGGGTTGCCACTCATAAGCTAAATCAATCATCAAATATATTTAATCCTTTGAGCTAGTTTGTCTAACAAGGCTACTCATAGGAGGACTCCTACTGAGACTAAGGAGCTAAATAGACAAGTTCAAGAGCTATTGAGGAAGGGTTTGATTCAGGAGAGCTTGAGTCCATGTGTAGTACCTACAATAATGACACAAAACAAGGATGGAGAGTAGATAATGTACATATAATCTCACTCTATAAATAGAATAACCATCAAGTATCAGTTCCCTTTGCCAACAATGGATGATCTTATGGATTGTCTAAGTGGAGCTTAGTACTTCACAAAGATAGATCTTAAGAGTGGCTATCACTAGATATAGATATGAGAGGGACATGAGTGGAATACTACATTAAAGACCAAGGAGGGTCTATATGAGTGGTTAGTCATGCCCTTTGGACTAACCAATGCACCAAGCACCTTCATGCAACTTATGAATGGGATACTAAAGAAATTCATGGGAAAATTTTTTATTGTCTATCTAGATGATAGTTTGATTTTTAGAAAATCTTTGGATGAACATTTATTGCACATTCATAGTGTCCTTAAAAGGTTGAGGGAACATAAATAATTGATTAATTTGAAGAAGTGTAGCTTTGTAAAAAAGGAGTTTGTCTATTTAGGGTTTTTTGTATCACCTGAAGGTCTCAAAATGGACCTGGAGAAGGTAAATTCAATCTTGGAATGACCTACTCTAAGGTTTTCTACTAATGTGAGGTCATTCCATGGTTTGACTAGTTTTTATAGGAAGTTCATTAGGAATTTCAGCAGCATATGTGCACCCCTAATTGAAATAATGAGGGGGATAGAAAAGAGTTCAAGTGGACTACAAGAGCTATGAGGAGTTTTGAATTTTTGAAGAAAAAAGTGATAGAAAAACCTGTGTTGGTACTTCCTAATTTTAGTAAAGTGCTCTAGGTGGATTGTGATGCTAGTGGCAGTGCTATTGGGGTTGTATTGAGCCAAGACGGTAAGTCTATTGCCTATTTTAGTGAAAAATTGAATGATGCAAAGAAGAAGTATTTTATTTATGATTAGGAGTTCTATGCAATAGTTTAGGCCTTAAAGAAATGGAGGCATTATTTGTTGCCAAAATAAATTGTCTTGTATACTAATCACTAGGCATTGTAGTACCTAAATAGCCAAGGTAAATTGAATCAAAGACATTTGAAATGGGTAGAGTTAATGCAAAGCTATGCATTTGTATTGAAACATAGAAGTGGAAGGTCTAATAGTGTTGTAGATGCATTAAGTAAGAAATAGTTGTTGCTGAAAATAATGCAGTTTGAAGTGACTGGGTTTGATGAACTAAAGAATTTGTATCCTAAGGATCCTAATTTTGTTGAAGCAAGGAAGGCTTGTGAAGTACCTATTACTCTAGATAGGACCAGGTGGATCTGTACCTTGAGGATCCTAATTTTGTAGAAGCATGGAAAGTTTGTAAAGTACCTATTACTCTATATAGGACCATGTAGCTAGATTACTTGATTTAGGATGGTATGTTATACAAGGGCAATCAATTGTGTATTCCAAGATGTTCTATGAGGGAGAACTTGATCAAGGAGAAACATAGTGGAGGGATGGAAAGACACTTTGGTCAAGATAAGACCATTACCATTATTAGAGAACATTTTTTTGGCCACAATTTTCACAGGATGTGAAAAAGTTTGTGCAAAATTGTCAAGTATTTCAAACACCCAAAGGATTTAGTCACAATACTAGACTCTATCAGCCATTTATGGTTCCATGAAAACCTTGGGAGGACATTGTAATACCACAAAATTGGCTCATTGCCATGATACCGATTGTAGTCTATCTAATCAATTTTAAAGTCCTATTTCACTAGGTAATTCTTATTTTGATATTCACTACTTAACTTAATTGTCAAATGTAGAAAACCCTAATCTGCATTATTCATGCTCATTATTTAATTCCTGTAGTATTGACTCATGTTAGTCACATTAAATGTAGTGATTAGGATTTAATGTAATTTGAAGTATTTATACTTTAATTAAATTAAATTATCACCCAAGACTAATGTACTAGGGAATTAAAATATTTAATTTAATAATTGTGCCCACTTTAATTAATTGAATTAGATTATTCAATTAAATGGAAAAGGCATTTATGAGGTCATATCTCATTTATTAAATTAAATAATATCTTTAAAATCCTCTCTTCAGTTCTAATGTGGAAACTCTGAGTGAACTACTTCTTGAAATTGGAATCAACCTAGTTAACTTGCTCTCATACTTATGACAAGTTTAGTTAACTACTTATCACACTCAGATCTAAAACAGTTAACTTCACCTACACAAGGAAGTTTCCATCCTAATTGAATCTTCTATTTAATCTTAACCTCTCATCAAGGTCGATCCTAACGATTGATCTATTCTTGGATTCTATTTAAGAGTCTCTCAATCCTTCATTACAGAGGTTGAATTTTCATGCTATTGAATTGCCGTCGAATTGAATACCCACTTTCATAGCTTTATATGTACTTTTTCTTAATATATTTGTATCATTTAGATTAAACAATGCATACATGTAGCTTAATTTCTTTTATTTCTTCTTAGATTAATGCTTGAATAACATATAGATTAATTTTCATAATCATATAGTTGCATTTAAATCCTTCATTCTAGAAAGGCTGGGTTGCCTGCATCTCAACTCTGAGAGCATAAATAGGAAAAATCCTTCTAGTTAGGAGGCAATGGGTCACACTATTAGACCTGTTGGATGGACCATCCCATGTTTATTCTAGGATGAATCCGTAGGTAAGGACCATGTTGAAGTGTGTGTGTGAACTCCAAGGCCACATTCTACATATATAGACATAGGTATGGATTTTTTTCTTGGATTTCCAAGGACATAAAGGGGTAATGACTCAGTATTTGTGGTGGTTGATAGGTTCTCCAAGATGGCACATTTCATTCCATGCCACAAGACTCATGATGCAGTACATATTGTAGATTTGTCTTTCAGAGAGATGATGAGGCTACATGGTTTCCCAAAGAGTATTGTTTATGATAGAGCTACTAAATTTGTGGGGTATTTTTGTAGGACTTTGTTGGAAAAGTTGAGGATAGAATTAAATTTTCATTGCATGTATCACCCTTAGACTGATGGACAAAAAAAAGTAGTAAATAGAAGTCTGGGCAATTTTTTGATGTGTTTAGTAGGAGGCAAACCCAAGGGATGGGATTTGATTCTACCAAAAGTAGAATTTTCTTACAATAATTTTGTAAACAAGAGTACTAGTAGATCACCATTCCAAAATGTGTATGCGAGTAGTTTAAGGACTACACTAGAGCTAAGGAAGATGGAGTAAGGGGAGAGGACAAGCGCTGAGGTAGGAGAATTTGCGAAACATGTCAAGAACCTACTGAGGAGGTACATGCACATATTACCAAGATGAACCAATAGTATAAGGCTAGGTCAAATCAAAAGAGGAGACATAAGGAGTTCCAAGTAGGGGATCTAGTTATGGTATACCTAAGAAAGGAATAATTTCCAGTGGGTACCTATAACAAATTGAAGATAAAGAAATTTGGCCCCAACAAAATTTTTAAGAAACATGAATCAAGAAATGCATATGAAGAGGAGTTTCCAGATGGGATTCACATTTCTCCTATTTTCAATATTGCAAACTTAATAGAATATCATGATGATGGTGTAGATGAGGGTTGATGCTAAAGCCATGTCCAATTCCTACTTCTATGAAGGAAGAGATTTTAGAAATTCTAGATAGTCATGTGGGATAGAGTACTAGAAATAGATAGTATGAAGAATACCCAGTGAAGTGGAAAGGATGACCAATAGAAGACACAACTTGGATATCTATAGTGGAGGTTTCCCATTTTAGTTTTCCTCTACTAGCTATAAAGTCACAAGGTCACTTTTCTATCTACCTTGGGTGTCTGATGCAGGAGCATCCAGTGGTGTAAGGGCAATCCTATATCATTGAAAAATATGCTTAGAGTTAGTTTCTATTTAATATTTTTTCATTTATGGATACCCATTTGGGTCAAATAAAGGTTCCAACTCTCATAGGTCCACTATTGGTTTTCTAGGTTAGATTTTTTGAGCACCTTGGGATATGTACCAATGAAAAAATGGATTATTTTGTAATTGAGCCATAATTATGATGATTTAGAGTGTTTAAGTTATATTTATGATTAAAATTATAATTTAAAGCACTCTAGAAAAATAATCGGGTCAAAAGGCTTCATGGTTAGAAAGTTATTACAGTTTTAAGTTGCCTAGAGACCTCCTAAAAGCACTTCAAAGTTAGATTTGATCCACTAAATAGCCTTGTACAGGCCCAAAAATGGGGGAAAATGAAAGATGGTCCATAGGGATATAAATTTCTTATAGATCTTTCTAGAAATTTAAATGGTTCATCAATCAACGTCCTAGATCAAAAGTTGTGCCTCTCGAAAGTTGGACTACCATTTCTAGATTCTTCTAATTTTATGCTGACTTCTAACATGATATCTAAAACCTTCTATTATTGTGGTGGATGTCAATGAAATATTATAGAATGTATTCCTAACTCTAAACTTGATTTAGATTTATATAAGAACATTAATGGCATTGTAAAGGCAGTTTTTGGTGGAGTTTGGGAGAAGGTACTAGAGGAAGATTTTTTCCAAATTCAGACAACATTGAAGCCCATAGGGCATGTATTAGAGTCTATTTTTAGCATACTAAATGTAACAATAGATCACTTTTGATAATAATATTTCTCTTTTCCTATTCTATTCATTTTGGTCTTGGGTTGTGCCATCATCATAACCCTAAGCCACCAAATTCTTCTTAAGGAGGATGAAACCCTAAACTTTCTAAGAGTGTTGAAGGAGTGAAGAGAATAGTTTGCATGCAAAAATAGAGCATTCATGGTGACATATAAGTTATGAAGTGAAACTAGATTGTAGAATCTATTAGAGTAGAACAGAGGATAGAGAAAAGGCCACAACAAAGAGACATCTAATCAAGAAGGATCAAGAAAATATTGTTTAGAGGTGATCTTTTATCAAATAAGAAAGTGCTAGCTATAGTATCTATGCTGAGACATTCTAACAAGTGATTTTAGTGAAATCTATTAATAGAGTAGTCGCAACAGGCTATATGAAATTACTTAACAAGGTTCTTACTTAGTTGTAAGTTAAAGTTCTTTAACGAGGCACACTTCTAGTAGGGTGTTAAAATTATCTAACAAGGTGAGACCTAACCATATTTATAAGCTTTTAATAAGGTGGAACTTTCACAGGGTAGATCATGTTTCATGATCAAAACAGGAACCTTCATTGGATACACTTTATTGCTATATTAGTGAAGATTTGTGGAAGTCTTCCCCACCCAAGTTTTACCTTATCACTTGGAGGGTTTCTGGGTAATCGTATCTAGTGTCATATGTGTGTGATTACTTCTATGTGCTTACATGATTTAGATGTACATGATTATATGTTATTCATTGAATTTATGAGATGGATGTATGGTGAAAATTTTATGGGTCCAAGTTTAAACTATTGATTCACCCCTCTAGAAGTTTACCTTTCTTATTGTAATTCCAAAAAGTTCAAGAGCACTTAAATAAGAAATTGGGCACATGAAAGATCAAGAAGTCAAGGAAGACATAAATTAATCAAGGCATCTCAATTACTATACTTTGGGGGTTGTTATAGCTTTTCACTAAAATAACTCTTCTGTATTGGTAAAATGATTAGATGGTTCTTAAAGGACCGTGGGACATAAAAATTCAAAATGATGGGAATATAAGTGTCTTGGGTAGAAATACATTAGTAACTATTATGGTTTCAAAAAGTTACCCTGATACTCCTTTCTCATAGAAACTTGTTCTACATAATAGTGTATCTTTCAATGTACCTTAAGGAGTGGACATTTTATATTTCAAGTTTAGGAGACCATTCAATTAGCATATTTTTTACCCCTAGCACCAGTATCCTGATATTTAACTTTTATGTAGGTCATTATGGCATCCTTATCATCTGTAGTGCAAAAAATTACAATACTGTTGCATGTGCATATTCAACACAAACACCTTGGGTTTTTAGACAGAAGAATCAATAGGAGTTCAAGTCTATGACAATTTTGGACTATAAAGAGAGCATAAATCATCAAAATGATCAAGAATAAGTACACAAGAGTGTTCCCATACCATTTTAATGAAAAACTTAGAAACTATTTTCAAAACAAGGAACTTTTAGTTTTGGGTGAATCGAGCACCTTTCAAACTTGTCTAAAGGTACACAAGGTGCACACATGTGCATTAAAATTTTCAATATACATTTGTGCAAGATGTGCAAGTGATAAAATTACATAGGTGCAAAAATGGACCTAAATTACTAGAAATATTAGAAATAAGTACCAAAGAGTGGTCTAAGACCCCATTTGAGAAAAAAATTATAAACTATTTTCAAAACTAAAATCTTTGATTTTTGGGTGAATTGGGCACATTGCGCACATGTTTACAAGTGTGCAGGTTCACAATTTGAAGATTTGGTGAAGGAATTGTCTCTAATGGTGTGCAAGTGTGCATATCTAAAACCTTTAGAGGGACTTGGGATGCCCAAGGTTACCATGGCTTCCTCATCTTTTGTAGTAGCTTAGATCACACTCTAACCCATGAATTAAAATTCCAAGGACTGCCCAAGAAGTCACACTTCATAATTTTCACAGGTAAGTGAGGGAGTTCTAAATATTTATAATTTTTAGCTACTCAATAAGTCACCTCTTCCATCCAAAAATTCAAAGGGGATCATCACCACATGATTTTAGTTAAAGGTAAACAATACTATAATGATGAAAACTAAAAATTGTAGAATTCAACAAATTCTCACTCTTTAAATTTTTTGGAGTCAAAAACCATCTCACTGATGAAAAATTATCGAGTTAGAAAAATTTGCACTCTTCAAAAAAAATTGTTAGGAAAATTCTTGATCTTGGAAAATTTTGGACTTCGATAATTTTGGAGTTAGAAAAATTCTATCAATTTTGGGCTTTTCACAAAGGTGTGCTTTGGAAAGGTGTGATTTTTACAGTGGTGCACTTTTTAGAAGGTGTTCTTTTCAAAAAGAAGAACTTTCTAAATGGTGAAATTTTCACAAGGTGTCCCAAATCAAGAGGTGTGCTAACAAATTTGAAGATGAAGAAGTGCAACGAAAATTGACTTTCAGTTGTTATTTTTGAGCACTCCATGTACCTAAAATATGTTTTGAGGATAGTTCAACTCCTTCAAATACATAGAAAAGTTCAATATTTCATTTTTAGAAGTCATAATGACTCCAAGATAATCTCATTTCTTCTCTTCTCTTATTTTCTTAGTCTTTTATTGGTTTAAGTCATGTAAAGAATCATGCACCTATTAATTGATATGAGAAAGGGTGGAGACCTACTTAGCACCATTTCGAGTGTCAATTTGTAAATAATTATCTTTATTTTATTATTTTTTAGAATAAGATTTGTATTAGAAGAGATCTCACTCCTAACAAAAAAAGAGGACATGGTTTAATATAAATACATGGATGTAATATGTACTCTAGGCTGATATTTTGATGCAACAATAAATTCTATTGGTCCTCTCATTTTGAGTGCAGTAAATCTTTCCAAATTGTGTTATTTTTGTGAATGTTTTTCATTAATAATAATGGAGGTAATGGTTTTATTACATTATTGTAATTGTGTCATCTTTTAATTCTAGTGCTTTCCTTATGTTAACAAATTTTGTTATTGTGATGAATTGAGGAAAGGATCATTGTTGTTCTTGCATAGAGTTTTGTCTCATGTTCATGCACTTTCTATAGCTACATGATTTGATGAATTGTGAAACATTTTAATTTTTTAATTAAACTATCCACCAATGATTGCATCAATGTAGTTGAGGAAGTCATGCTCCTAATTTCATTGGTTTACTACTAGGTCCTTTTGATAATTTAATTCACAAACATGTTGTTTCTTTGGCTAATGTCCCTTAAGAATTTCCCTTTAGTAATTTTGTTAAATATTTTGTTATGGAAATGAGCTCTACTAGGGTTTGTATGACCTCCATCTAAATCCTTGCTGGTTTCCACTATTTTTTATACTACATTCACTGCGGGAGTATTCTCATGTATAATGACTTTGGCATTCTCTGACCCAATAGTTGATGCTAGTGTTGGAGTTGTTGCTACTAGAGTAAATGGCTCTGCAAACCAAACACTTGGGCAAGTTTGTTCCCAAAGTGTTCTATGAGGTAATTCCTCTCTTGATATTATTTTTAATGGTAAGGATTTTGATAGGGCATGCACCTAGTTAGAACAACAAACCCTTATTAGGTATTTTGTGGGTTGTACTCCTATTAAAAGCACGATACAAGAATGGGTTTCCAAGTGTTGGATACCATAGGGTATTCACCTTGAAGGAATTCAAAGCCTTACAAAAGGATTTTTTCTTTTTTTCTTTGGTAATTTAGGCCAAGCCCACCATGTTTTTATGTGTGGCCCTTGGACTGTAAGGTCCTCCCTCCTATTTTTTTAGCACTGGTTGCAAGATTTTGTTGTTTTTGATGATCATAAACTTAAGGTACCCATTTGGGTGGAGTTCCCTAGGATTCCCATTCCTTGTTGGTCTTATCTACCTACTATTGTGCAAACTATTGGTAAGATTATTTTCCTTGAACAAGAATTTTATTTTAACACTCAGCCCCAATGTAGGGTTTGTGTTGAGGTTGACCTATCTCGGGACCATAAGGATACAGTGGATCTATAGATAGGTAGAACCACCTTTACTTAGAATGTTCTTTACCTCAATCTTCTAAATACCGACTACCAGTGTTAGTCAGCTAAGCATAATATTAGGGATTGTCCCTTGTTAGACTATAATCCATTCTACTTTAGAAACTAGGTGCACTCTAGCCACCAAGAAAGATGAATGGACTATGGTGGTGAAGAAAGGGAAATGTCTACATTCTCTGGCCACCAAGAAAGATGAATGGACTACGGTGGTGAATAAAGGAAAATTTTTGACCATAGCTAAAGTGAGCTCTATGCCAGTGGATCATGGTAAATCTAGCTCAAGCCAAGTTCCCCATGAAGCCCTAGTTCTAGTGCTCCCTCTACCTCCTATTTCAAACATTGGAGGCCATGGGAAAATGGTTGTTCATACCTAGGATTTGCTTCCTCTTTGGACTCGAGCATCACAAGCAGTGTCAATGATAGCCCAATAGAAGCTACATTGGTCTCTTAGCCAAAATGGTTGTGAAGATGATTTTGATAATGGGGAGAAGCTTTGAAGGTTCATGGCTTCTGATGACCCCTCTTTTGAGCCTCCTTCTTTCTTGCATAAAAATTTCTCCTCTCTTGGGGAAGAGGATGCCATGAAAGCTATGTTAACATGAATTACATATCACAGAATGTGTGGTAGCTGATAGACCTCACTAGAAAATATTTTGTGTGTGATACTGTTGGCATTACATTATTATTTCCATTAGTGACAACACGTATCTATATTAGTATAGCTATTAAACTCAACACTTAGTTTCCTACACTCATCGAGTGTTATAGTATTAACCAAGCTTCAAAGTGTTTAGTAGTTTACACTGAGCAGAATAGTGGCTACTGAGTGAATACATGCAATGTGAAGAACAAAAGTGTCTATCAATCCTCTCAGTATCTACCATGCTTCATAGTGTCTACCAAGCAGTAAGTTTTTGTCATGGAAATTCAGTATAAATTGAGCATTGGAAGAAGTAGTGTTTATCAAGTGAAGCAAGGTAAACTCAGTGTGCAGTATCTACTAAATGGCACTAAATCTATTGAGTCACTAGTGGTCACCAAGTTTAGAACTACATCGAGTGATTAGTATGGACTAAGAATTCACTTCTACTTAGTGGATGATGATATCATGTAATGTAGTGGACACCAAGTATTAGAAGGTCACCGAGTCAGTTCAGTGAACCCAAGTTATTTACTATTGGGCTGACTTTATAATGTGTTGTTCGCTTGTATTTTTGCCAACCTTGTAGTTTTTTTAATTGAAAAGGTATATATGTAAGATGTATTGTAAGATATCATTGTATTGAAATATAATTTAAGTAGTATGAAGTAATTTTTGAGAAGTGCATGCGAAGGATTATCAGGAGTGGTTTAAGGAATGTAGCAAGGTCAATACAGAAGCAAAAAAGTCATATCTATCACATAAGGTGAATAGTGCATAAAGGATCTTATTAGAAATCAGTTGTAAGTAGATCCACTACTTCATCCTAATAGATGAATCAATTTCTAAATCCTTTAACAGGGTAGACTTAACAATCTTTTTAAAAATCTCTTAACCAAGTGTATACTTCATTGTATGTTTGTAAATCCTCTAACAAGGTGGACCTTGTTGGAATGTCTTAATGGAAAGAATAGATCTGGGGGAGGGGGGGGGGGGGGGTGAATCAGAAGTATTAGCTTTTGACCTATTTTCTCTTCTTCTCAAATCCTTAATAACATATTATTATAAATGAACATGCATCCATATCAACATTAAGCAATTATGAGAAACACATATGCATCATCACATAACACTTGAGGTTTTGGTAACCCAGAAACCCTCCAGGAATAAGAAGGAAAAACTGGGGTGGGGATGATACCCAGAAAATCACTATAGCAATAATGTTTGACCACTTCTTATGGTCTTCCCTATTAAAGGCCTTCCCTATTAGAGGCTTTACACTATATCAATAGTGACCTGGTTAAAGGATTTAGAAACAATTTACATGAAGTGTTACCCTATTAAAGGATTTAATCACCTATTTAAAGGATCAACAAAATAGCTGTTAAGCTAACCTATCTCCATAGGGTTTCCTTTCTAATAAATTTACTAGAGATTATTAGGTATAATAAACTTAATCGCTTACAATCCTTGGTTGCTAAATTCAGGCACTTGATCTGCTTTCTTTGGTTTTGATTCTATGAAATCTGATGTCTCTTCGTATATCTTGTTTAGTTTTGATCAATTGAATATTTAACTATTGCTTTCTTCCTTTAAGTCTTTTACTCTTCACTCTAAACTCCGCTAGAGTTTTTCATTTTACTCCTTTTTCCATCTATATGATTCAATGAGATTTCATCTTTCTTATAAAGACATTCGGAGATTTATGGTTAGACATGGATCTACGATCCATATTGAATCTCTATTTCCTACTCCTTCCTTGCACATTTATTATTGGTTGCATGTATTTTCCATTTTTCTTATTGGCTGCATGTATATTGCATAGAAGATTCAATCTTATCACTTAAATCCTTCGAGATTCATCATGTGTCAACCACGAAAATGGTTTACATCTGAATTAGTAAAGTTACAAAATCATATGTGCATTCTGTGTTACTCGACACTTATTGATTCTTGATGCTCAACATCATCTATGACTCAGCACCTAAATGTTACTCAGCACTTATATCATGCTTGTCACCTGAAGATCACTCAGCATCTGATGGAATTCCTGACTTGGCACAAGTTGTGGCTCAGCATACATAGTATGTTTGGCTCCAATGTAGAAAATGGTTAAGTTGTGTTGGCACTCATATGTCAAAACCATTCAGAGACAAATAATCTCCCCATTTGACATGAGTGGCAAAAACACTTAACTAAGCATTATTCATCTGACCTTATGAGTACATTCACTAATCTAAAAATTATTATAACTCCCCCTGAGTTAAGTGAGCCATTATCTATTTTGTCTTTGTGACCAAAATTTACTGCTGAATATGTCTCTTATACTGATACTCTTTGTCTATTCTCTGTTTATAGTTCCCCAAATTCTGTGTTGAATATGTCTCTTATACTAATACTCTTTCTATGTTCTCTATTTATAGTTCCCCAAGACATTATATCTCCCTTTTTTTTATCATTGTTTCCCCCTTTACAACTTGATATATATATATATATATATATATATATATATATATATATATATATATATATATATATATATATATATATATATATCCCCCTTTTTGACACAAATGTCAAAGGGCACTAAGGGTTAAGACCATATTTTGACAAAAATGTACTATTTACATCCATAATCATCTTGAGAGTTTCATCCCAATTATTCAAAGCAATTTCTAATAACTTATGCTGGATGGCAGTCTTCGCAACAAGGTGGACAAGTCCATTTAAGGTAGAAATATTAGGATCTTTCTTGAGAATCATTTCAGTATAGAACTATTCTTTATGTAGTACTTTCAAATGTGGAGTAATGGAAGATTGAAGCTACATTAGTTTGGCCTTGATGGTAGCCTCTTCTGCTATTAATATAGCTATTTCCCTTTGCGTGTGAAGCGTTTGAGCAAAATGCTTCTCACTTTGGGCTGGATCATTTGGTAGCTGGACACTTGAAATATTCAGATTCCTCTCCATGCTCATTATTTTTTGGCTTGTCTCCTATTTGAAGTATGAAAAGTCACACAACTTTTTGTACAATAAGAATATATTCTCAAGTACCTTTTTAACTTTGTCTATTACCTTGGCCAATTCAACCTAGGAAAGTGCAATTTGACTAGATATTTTCTTATTTACTTTTCCTTGGAATTTTCTTTTAAACTATTCCATAAGTTTTGCATTTGTCGCATGGTCAACAATATCTGACAATTGTTCCATTATATGCTTGGACTCATCTGGTGATTGCAAATTAAAGGCATCCATAAAGATGTCTTTAATCTCATGTAATGTTTGATTTTGTTTTGTATTCCTTCCTAAGTATCTCCTACCTCTTTCTTCTATTCAATGCTTCCTACACCTCATTGATTTGATCAATGCTTATTGTCTTGGAGTCATAACTTGGTATGACTATCTCCTCATCTAATTTAGGGTCTCCATAGTGAAGCACCCTTGCAACTTTTGTAGTACTTGACCCTAGTGCTGACATCTATAGTGGCATTGCAACATTTCTAGGCTCTTTAGGAGGAGTCCTAGAGGTAGGCAACTTTACCAATGCTTGTATAGCCTCTTGCTCTTTAGGGTATTTCTCTGCTTCCTTCTCCTCCTATCTACTACTTTGATCAAAAATAAGAATGTGAGGAGGTGCACCTTGTGTTTGTGTTGTAGGATCAGAAACAATAGTCTGTCCTGTTTCTATTAAATTTTTGTCTCCTTCTGCACTCAACTTTTGCACTATAGTGTCAACTGTTCCTAATGTAACTTTTGTTGGCATTTGGTGTTGACCACTAGTAGCTATAGAGATGATGGAAGGTGGTTCTTTTTGTTTCACCTTATCTCTAACTGAGTTTTCTACTAACTTTTGTAAGTCATCAACACTGACCAAAATTGGACTTGTATATAATTTTTCTTGTAGAGTTGTTTGGTCAAGGATCTTAGTTAGATCCTTTGCAATTAATGGGTTGATGTTCTGACATAAGGTGTCAACAGCATCCTTAATTTTAATGAATTATGTATGTGTGGTAGTAGAGTGAGGAAGACTAGGGGGTGGAAGTTGTGTGTATTGCACACTTTGATCTTCTTGCTACTCACCAGTACCCATGTCTTCATCTTTTCCTTCCTCCTCTTCAATCTTTTTCTTTACTTCTATCTTCTCTTCTCTCCTTTTTCTTCTCTCTTCTGGTAGAGCAATAGCTTCTTCCTTGTATTCTTCTTCAAGAAAATCTTCAACCTTTTTGTACAAATTATTCCATGATTTTTTTGTTCTTTGTACAATTTCTTCCGTTTTGTTTTGGAGAATGAAGAATTCCATGTGCTTAGGTGTAAACCTACTATTTTTCCTTTTGACTACTTTGTCTATTTGCTCCTTAGTCAAATTAGGTAGTATTCTTGCTAGGGTTGATTATCTCATCTCCTTCTCCATTTTCAAACAAAAGTGCCATCTATCTTCTACAATTTTAGACAGTTCCTTTGACAACTGTCCATCTAGTTCAAGAGGAGTATACTTGAACTATGCCATCATTCCATAAACTGATTCTTCTATTCTATTTTTTTCCTCTTTAGTGAACTTATTAAAATAAACTTTATTCATGTTACTTAAGTCTCCATTACCAATCTTTTCACATAATGTGTCAATTGAAGACTTAGGAGAATGGCTTACCTTTTAAGATTGATCTTCCTCATCAGTGTCAGGTTGAGCTACATATTTTCTTCTTTTCTTTGGCTCTTCCTATCCTGTCTTGATTGTTTTCTTCTTTGTAGCCTCCTTTAGTATTTTTTGTGGAGGCCCTTGTTGCAGCTCTGGTTGTTGGCTTTTGAGGTGATGGCATGGCATTTTTCTTTGGTTTGGGTTGAGCTGGAGGCTGTTCTATTGCCTTTCTTTTCTTTGGCTCGGCTTGAGTTGTGCTTCCTTGGCTTCTTCTTCCTCAACACCTTCCTCCTTATCTTCACCTAGAACTTGAGTTAATTCCATTGGGCCTTGTTCTTATTCATCCTTGTTGACATCATCATCTTCTTCATCCCCTTCTTCATCTTCTTCTTCTGCTATCTCAATTCCTTTACCAAACTTTTGCTTTATTTTCTTCACCATTTTGTCTTTCTTCTTAATTATAGAGGTAGTCTTCAATTCTATTTCAATCTTGGATTTAACCATATCATATGTGCCAAAAGATTTGGCAAACTTCTCTATTTCCTCTACAAGCAAAGCAGTGATAACTACATATGCTTCATCCACATCTAGTTCAAAACCAAATGGCCTTAGCCATCTCACCCTTGGAGTTGCTACTTGGATATAGCTGAAATCTATGTCAACTAGGAAACATATGTCAGTAATGTGCTTTTCCACTAAGGAAACTAGGATTCTTACCCTTTGCTTCATGGATTTCTTGAAATCCTCAAAATAGCTTGTCATTTGGGCTTCAAAGTTATCACCCATCTGATCAATGAACTCATTGATTTTTGTTATTGCAGATTTGTTAGGGTCCCAATTCACCTTTCCTAGAGAAGGAAACTCTTCCATAACATAAAATAATATACACATAAGAACTGAACCAAATTTGCATTGAGCACCTTTTGATCTCCTTATAGCTGCTAGGTTTTCATTCATCTATTGCAACATAAGTTCTGACAAATCATATGTGTGATCTTTCTTTACTAGTTTGTATGCTACATCAATAGCTATGCATGGCACACTATTCAATCGACTAGATTGGTAGAATTTATGGGCAATGATTCTAACAATAAATTCAATGAGAGGATCCTGGATGGTGTGAATTGTCATCCCTCTTTTATTCCACTGGGCACCTATGTTTTTCTCAATAACCTCCTTGGATTTATTGCGTAGGGTATTAGTCCAATCTAGGGTTAGGAAACCTATAACCCTATGTACTATCCCTTTTGTAATCTTAACTGGACCTGTTTCTAGACATAAACATCCATTGTGGATTTTGCTTAAAATAATCTGTATCCATTCAATTTTGAATATTATAGGATAAACTAGGTCATTGGTCAAACCCTTTCTCTCAACTATCTTGTATTCATCCTTCAAAATCTTATTCTCACACAGTTTGTCATAGGCATGGAAAATTTAAAGATCACCTATGGCACCAATTTTACATTTATAACACTTCCTTACATCTTGCACCATAACTACTTTGGATGCAATAATTGATAATGCACTGGCAGGGTCATTTTTATAGGCAACTTCTAGAATTGGCTTGAATATAAGTTGTTTGACTTCATTACTGACTAGTTGTACTTCATGACTTTCCTTCCCTTTAGTGGTTCTTGACCCAGATGCCATTGTTTTCCAAACTAGGGTTTTAAAATACAAACAAGCTTTCAAACTCTATGTAGCTCAGCACTTGAATGAAATATCTTTGATCGATGAGATTTATGCTTAATCACTGTTGACAGAAGTTGAAATTTGTTTGGAATAATGGATTCTTTGCTATCAAGTCTCTTTGATCTTTTCTTCTCCTTTGCTTCTAGTTCACAATGAAGAAAAAGTGATTAAAATTGTGATAATATACCCTATTTCCATTGCATTAAGTGCTCAACTAGACACTCAGCTTGCACTACTCACTCGGCTTCCAATGGCGATATTTAACTCGACATCAGTTATCAACTTGGTCACTGTTAAGAACTCAGCATCCACTAGAATTTTACTTGACATCCAAAGATAGCTCGACATCATTATTTAAAATTTTGTCTTGGAATCTTGTTTCATGCTTATTTCTTCTTTTTAGTACTTCTTTGTCTTGGGACTAATGTATGATGTAACTTTGTATATTAGTCCCATACACCTCTCTTATGCTTAGTTTGATGAAGTGTGATCACTTGTCCCATTCGGTGAAGTGATCCCTCCACTTGATGTGCTGCACTCATCTTTCTTCTTCCAAGTCTTATTCATTTGTCTTCTTATTTTCTCAACTTCAATCTTTTCCTTTCCTTTGTTGAATTTAGTTTTTGGTGCTTTGGACCTTGTAGGATAGTTTTTGTTGATATGACCAATTTTCAAGCAGCTAAAACAAGTGGTTTGACTTAGCCACATGCTATAATTTCGTCTGAAGTGTGTCCTTATATAATTTTCGAGAATATGTCCATATTCTTGACAATAATGACAACTATACCTGGTGTTATAATCTCAATGATAGTGAATTTCATTTCCTTTTTTTTTTACTAGTTGATTTGATGTCCACATAGGCTTTGATTTGCTTTCAAATTTTGCATGTCCATACTTTTTACAATTATGACAATTTCCACCAAATCTTTGTGTCCTTGTGACTTTGGATCTGTAATCTTGTTGCATCAAACTCTTTAACGTCTCCATTGGCAAATAGTTTTGTGGTATCAATCTCCTTGTAGTTTATATCATTTTCAGCTATGGCTATATCCTTCTTTCTTTTCAAGGATTTTCTATCTTCTTGCCTGGCTTCCTCTACTTTGTGTAGAGTCAGTTGCACATCAATCACTTGATTGTCAATAATCTTCCCAAGTTTGAAGTCTTCCATATTTAAATATTTTTCTCCAAGCTGTTAGACTTCTCCTTGTGAGAACCTTGCTGCTCTGATACCAATTGTTAGAATATCTTAATGGAAAGAATGCTTCAGAGAGTGGGGGTGGGGGGGGGGGGGGGTGAATCATAAGTATTAGCTTCTGACCTATTTTATTTTCTTCTCAAATCCTTAATAACATATTATTATAAATGAACATGCATCCATATCAACATTAAGAAATTATGAGAAACACATATGCATCATCACATAACACTTGAGGTTTTGGTAACCCAAAAACCCTCTAGGAATAAGAAGGTAAAACTGGGGTGGGGATGATACCCACAAAATCATTGCAGCAACAATGTTTGACCACTTATGATGGTCTACCCTATTAAAGGCCTGCCCTGTTAAAGGCTTTACACTATATCAATAGTGACCTGGTTAAAGGATTTAGAAACAATTTACATGAAGTGTTACCCTGTTAAAGGATCAACAAAATGGCTATTAAGCTAACCTACCTCCATAGGGTTTCCTTTCTAATGCAATTTCTAGAGAGTATTAGGTATAATAAACCTGATGGCTTACAATCCTTGATTGTTGAATTCAAGCACTTGATCTGCTTTCTCTAATTTTGATTCTATGAAATCTGATGTCTATTCATATATCTTGTTTAGTTCTGATCAACTGAATATTTAACTACTGCTTTCTTCCTTTAAGTCTTTTACTCTTCACTCTGAACTCCACTAGAGTTTTTCATTTTACTCCTTTTCCCATCTATATGATTCAATAAGATTTTATCTTCCTTATAAAGACATTCGAATACCTAAGGTTGGACATGGATCTATGATCCATATGGAATCTTTGTTTTCCTCTCCTTCCTTGCACATTTATTATTGGTTGCATGTCTTCTCCATTTTTCTTATTGGCTACATGTAGATTGCATAGAATATTCGATCTTATCACTTAAATCCTTTGAGATTCATCTTGTGTCGACCATGAAAATGGTTTACATCTGAATTAGTGAAGTTACAAACTCATATGTGCATTTTGTATTACTTGGCACTTATTTATTCCTAATGCTCAACATTGTCTATGAGTCGGCACCTAGATGTTACTCAACACTTATATCATGCTTGACACCTGATCTTCACTTGGCACCTGAAGTCTGCTTGGCACCTAAAGATCACTCGGCATCTGATGGATTTCCTAACTCAGCACAAGTTGTGGCTCAACATACATAGTTTTCTCTGCTCCAATGTAGAAAATGGTTAAGTTGTTTTGGAACTCAAATGTCAAAACCATTCTAAGACTAACAAACCTAGAAATCCTTTGTGCTCCTAATAGGGAAGATCATCAAAAGTGATCAATATAAGCCTTAACATGCCAACTTTGTGCTACGACAGTGAATTTTTGTGGGTACCATCCCCACCCCAATTTTACTTTCTATTTGGAAGATTTCTAGGTCACCAAAATATTGTGTTCTTTTGTGTGATGAATGTTTTATATTTCAGTACTAATGTATGCAGTAGTATAGATGGATTTATGGTGAATTTAAAGAAAAGTTTTGAAGTTACTAATTCACCCCTCCCCTCTAAATAACTTATCATATCTTGAATATTTCAAACAATTGCTATCAGAGCATTGTGGTTCTTAGAATAAAGTTTAATAGCTTGAGCAAAGATCTAAGGACAAATGGAGATATTCAGACTTGACAAGGCAATTGAAAATGAAAAGCTAGATCTAGAGATGGCCATAGCTCAACTCAAGGAAGCAAAAGAGCATCTTTCCCAATCTCTAAAATGAAGGAATGAACTTGCAAGAAAAATAAATGATTATCAATATTTTTAAGAAAAGAATAAGATTTTTTCCCATCAAGTAGTTCAGATGAAGCTAATGAGGCAATCAAAGAACTCCTACCAAAGAATGGCTCTCTACAAGAAGAGGTAAGAAAATTGAAAAGAGAACAAGAAGTTGAGTCAATAAGAATATGTGAATCTTGGAACAAAGGAATAAGGTAAATAAAGACTTGAAGGCAAGAAACAATGAAGAACAAAATCAATCCAATCAAGATGAAGACCTTATTGATCAAATCACTAAAGAAAATGAAGAAATTAGGATTCTCAAAGCACAGAATGAAAGAATGAGAAATGATCTAAATTTTGAAAGAGAAATTAATGAAAGAAAAATGAGAGAACTAAGATCTAAAAAGTAAATCATTGAAAAACTAAAGAATGACCTAAATGCTAAAAAATAAATCAATGAGAGAATGATGAAATCTCAAGAAGACATGAATCAATTGAATCAGAAAAATGAACAGAATCTTCATAGGCAAAAAGGTAAAGTAGGACTTGGATACAATAAAGAAGAAGGTGAATCTTCCAAGCAAGGTGCAAAAAAGAATAAAAAACCCTTATGCAATCATTGTAGGAAAACTAGTCATACATCAAACAAATTTTGGAGCAATGGAAAAGAAAAATTCAATGGAAAGTGCTACAACTGCAATCAGCATGGTCACAAAGCTAATGAATGCAAGGAGAAACCAAAATTTGAAGGTAAATGTCACAAATACAAAAAACATGGTCACAAGGCATCTTAATGTAGATCCAAATCATTCAATCTAGCTGAATAACTTGTAAAGGAAATATTTGGATGGGACTACAATACTTGGTGCAGATGTCATTATTATGGAGAATACGGACACACTAGCATAAATTGTGGAAGGCATCACCTACAAAAGAAGGATACTACTATAAGGTGTTACACATGCACTGAACTTGGTTATATAGCTAAAAATTTCATGAATATAAGCAAAGTTGAAGATAAAAAGAAACCAAGGGCTGACAACATAAGAAAACGAATGAGGTAGCAATGGATTCCTAAATCTACTAAGGATAAAAGCTCAAATCATCGAAGTGAAGTCACTCAAGAAGTGGGTGACTCCATTCTCTCAAACTAAACTTCTAAGAATGTATTGGAGTTGTACTTAGCAAGAAAATAATAAGCAATTCCAACAAATATGAATAATGCAAATGATCCAATTAGTATTTTAGATACACAAGGATCACAGAAAGGTTATCTTTTGTTGAGTTGCATCAGACTTCATGGAGGAAATTTGGTTGAAGACCTTACCAAGCAAGGTTGGGAGTAAAGTAAATTTGGTTTTTTTGCCAAGTTGATACTCTTACTGAGTTAGGTTAGTGGATGATAGTCTGTCATGCACTGTATCATAATGGCGCTAAGCATTTATGAAAATTTCTCAACAAAAAGGAGTAATTTTGACTTCACTTTTCATCGCACTCATAGAATTCGAAGAGAAGAGCGATTTGAAAGATCATTACAGTATTTTCAAGTGATTTAGCAGTGAGATCTTCATGAATTCTATCATCTACCAAGGAGTGATGGCTTCTACTAGTGGAAGTAGCACTAAACCAAAGAAGGGTTCTAAAGTGTTGGTTAAGGGCGTCTAATGGAAAACACCAAACTTCAAAATCATTCCAGCCATATGTAAATCACTTGATCCTTATGGTGCTCAGTCACAAATACCATCAAAGATACTCCTAATTAATGATATAAGAACTCATTTTAAATGTACTATTCAAGAATTACGGACATTAGAAGTGGATAATAATGGTTGAAGCAAACCATTCTAATTACAAAGAAGATGATACACAAGGTTACATGTATTCCAATGCTAAGAAAAGCTAAGACAACCAAAACCCTAGGTCAGGAGGAACTACAAAAGAAAACCCTAGCTGAGTGGAATGGTAGAGCTTTGAAAATAAACAATGTTACTGACATTGAGCTTAGGTTTGGCATCCACATCATTGCCCACAAAATCTATAACTTGAGTCATTCAAATAGTGTTCCTTATGAGGAATTTGACCTAGCATACAAGGTTATAAAGAAAAACCTCGAATATGATCTGTCAAATGTGTTACTAAAGCAATTTAACAAAAAAGTTGATAGTGTGAAGACTTCCAAGAAAAATTCCTTCAAGTTCGGTTCATTGCTTATTTGTTTATTCTTTTATGTTCAAAAATTATTTCCATCTAAGGGCACAATAATGTAGAGGAAAGGCACCCCTGTTCTTTATGAGATAAATGAATTTATTGAAGAAATGGGTGAAAATTTTGAAAAGGTGTTGGATAACTATTTTGAGGCATTCAAGGAGAAAATGAACAAAAGATTTCGTATCCCACCCAAAATTGTAGAAGTCTACAAGGATGATATATGTTTCATGGTGGACTATGATAGAGTGCACATTCAAGTACTCATACTGAGAGTGGCATGGCTAAAACATTAATGAAGCTAGAAACATCATTGAGGCATTAGTAAATGAGCCAGTCAATCCTAATCTTCCTGCATTTGGCACATATGGTGAGGATAGAGCTTAGTACTAAGATTCCTCAAGCTCTTAGCAGAGGCAAGAAAAGAATTGCTAAATTAAAGATAGCTGAAGGTCCTCTAATGCTTACCAAGGCCAAAGGTGAGGATGAAGAGGAGGAATATGAAGAAGAAGAAGAAGAATCAGAGAAAGAGGAACCAACAAGGAAGAAAGGTACAGTGATTATCACCAAACCTTAGAAGAAAAAAATTGAAATATTCATGAGGAGAACTAGGAAAGGGAAAAATGAACTAGTATTTATCCACTCTACACCTACATTTGAGGAAAGGATGAAATAGCTAAGAGTTGGAGTAGGAATTTACAACTTCAAAGTTCTCAAATATGAGACTTAGACTCTAGCTGAGAAAAAAGAGATTGAGGACTTAGTTGTGGAAAAGATGGGTATTTGGAAATACTCCCTTGCATAGATATAACCTCAAATCCATATAGATATTTTTGCTAAAATCAATGTTAGATGGGAAAGGATAGTACAAACTATAAAGGACATCTTTGAACAACAACTGAGATAGTTGCTACCAAATCTGACTGATGCAGAAGTGAAGAAGGCATTAAAAAAACATGAAGATAGAATGATTCTAAAGCTTAAAACATGCTTCCTATTAACAAATAATATAAAATCAGTTGTTAAGAATGCCTCAGATGTTTGGAGAGATATATATCATCTCAACAAGCCATTAGAAGAAACTGTTGAAATTAAAGATGATGACAGCAGTGACAATAATGATGATGATGATACTCCTTCAATCACAATTATAGTAGGAGACTTGCATGCTCTAATGGAGGAGAAGGAAGAAGAAGAAAAGGAGGAAGAAGTAGTAGAGGAAGAAAAGGATGAAGATGATCCAATCAGAATTACAGCCAAAGCAATTTCATTTCTTCCTCACACTCCACCACATACTGTCACATCTTTGGAGACAACTTCTACTGGTGAGATTGTGAGCACAATAGTAACATCAATTGCTCAATCTTCACTAGCCATCTCCTAGCTCTAGGTATCTGCAATGGATGTGTCAAGTACTTCATCCACTGAGATGATTGTTACTTCTTCAGCTACCGAGTTAGCTCCCTCTACTCCTGCATCATCAGTAAGTGCAATAGTTAGTTCTATAATTTTGTCTTTATCAATTCCAATTAACACTACAATTTTGTTTTCATCAACATTATCTACATCCACTTTGATTTTGGTTAGTTTAGATATTTCTATGGGTATTCTACCGAGTGTGGTACAATTTTTGGGAACTTTTTCAATCTTTGATTTGTTTAGTACTCTTATTGGCATTCAATCCTTAAGCCGTATTCCATTTTTTACTACTAGCCCTTCTATCTCACCTATTGTGTCTATTCCAAAGGTCAAACAAGTAATGATAGGAGTAGAACAAAGGAAACCATTGAAACTTTTGATAATTAGAAAGGGAATTGAAGAGGATATTGACTTAGACACAGAGATAGTAATACCTAAGATTGACTTTGACACTGCTACTATTGAAGAGATGAGGTTAGCGAGTCAATGTATAGAGAAGAAAGCTACATAGAAGTGGTTAAGGTTTGAAAGGGACCAGGAGTATAGAATAATTTAGAGTGCCAAGAATATAATTAAAGATTCTATAGGTGTTGAAGTGGATTCCACTCAACACATTTTAATTCAGCTAGAAGAGACTGTAGAAAAAACTAATGAAGACTCTTTCGGACAAGAGAAACTAATTGAAGAGGATGAAAGGAAGTTTGATAACAAGGTGCTAGAGCATATTTCTTAGTAGATTGCAATCAAACAAGTTGAGTTGTCTACATTTTTGGGTAATTTTGAAAATTCTTTTAATAGTGCAGCATCACTTTTTGCCAAACTTTGTGATGTCTCTTATTTTACTAAAGAAATAAAGGAGAAGCTAAATAAGATTGATGTTGATATCTGGCAGACATGCAGGCATAACTTCTAAGAGAAGAAGCCAAAATAAGAGCAAACCTGATTGATATTCAGAACATGGTCTTGCCAATAATGGATACAATGTAGTAACATATTGTTGATTGCAAAACATTGGTCCAGGATTAGAACTTCTTAGCGGCTAACTACATGATCCAATTATTAGCAGAAGTTCAGATCGCTCTCTCCACCTATCAAATTTTGCAAGAGAATTGGTATAGTTCATTTGCTCTTATCCTCAAGGTACATCAATAATTTCTATCTCATTTTGGTGTAACTATGTAAATAGTATATGTAGCCCTTTCACATTATTGTCAAAAAGGGGGAGTGATATCTATATTAAGCAAAAAGGGAAAAACTCTATATATAAGGAGAAATATTAGTATAGGTGAAATGGGGTGATAGCACGCAATAGAGTCAACATGTATATGTGTATAGCTATGTACATAAGTATCTTTGTATATACATTATGTGTCATCAAGGAGATATATGTAGGAATGTATATGTAGCACTTTACAAAGATCAATTTTGAAAAATCAAAATTCAGTAAGTAAGATTGGGTACATATGTTTTGGCTTATAAGTGTTTTGTCACTAATGCCAAAGGGGGAGATTTTTGGTATTAAGTTATTATTGCCATTAGTGATAACAGTTATCTATATTAGTATAGCTACTAATCTCAACACTTAGTTTCCTACACTCACTGAGCATTCTAGTATTAACCAAGCTTTGAAATGTTCAACAGTTTACACCGAGAAAAATAGTGGCTACCAAGTGAATACATGCAATGTGAAGAATAACAATGTCTACCTAGCCTCTCAGTGTCTACCATACTTCATAGTGTCTACCAAGTAGTAAGTTTGTGTCATGGAAATTTAGTATAAATTGAGTGTTGGAAGAAGTAGTGATTACCGAGTAAAGCAAGGTAAACTCAACGTGCAGTATCTACCGAGTGGCACTACATCTATTGAGTCACCAATGGTCACCAAGTTCAGAACTACATTGAGTGATTAGTATGGACTAAGCCTTCACTTATATCAAGTGCATGATGTGTCATGTAATGTAGTGGATACCAAGTATTAGAAGGTCATTGAGTCAGTTCAGTGAAGACAAGTTATTTACTATTGGGTTGACTTTTTAATGTGTTGTTCACTCGTATTTTGGTCAAACTTGAAGTTTTGTTAATTGGAAAGGTATATATGTAAGATGTATTGTAAGATATCATTATATTGAAATATAATTGAAGTAGTATGAAGTAATTTTTGAGAAGTGCATGTGAAGGATTATTAGTAGCAGTTTAAGGAATGTAGCAAGGTCAATATAGAAGCAGAAAAGTCATATCTATCACGTAAGGTGATCAATGCATACAAGATCTTATAAGAAATCAATTGTAAGTAGATCCACTACTTTATCATAACAAGTGAATTAGTTTCTAAATCCTTTAATAGGGTGGATTTAACGGTCTTTGTAATAATCTCTTAATTGAGTGCATACTTCATTGTATATTTGTAAATCCTCTAACAAGGTGGACCTAGTAGTCCTTTGTGCTCCTAACAGGGTAGATCATCAGAAGTGGTCAATGTAATCCTTAACAAGCCAAATTTTTATGTAGTAGTGAAATTTTGCGGGTATCATCCCCACCCTAGTTTTACTTTCTATTTGGAAGGTTTCTGGGTCACCAAAACATTGTGTTCTTTTATGTGATGAATGTTTTATCTTTTAGTACTAATGTATGCAGTAGTATAGATGGATTTATGATGAATTTAAAGAAAATTTTTGAAGTTAATGATTCACCTCCCCCCTCTTAGTAACTTATCATATCTTGAATATTTCAAATAGCTACCAAATGTTGATTTGATCTTGATATTTTTCCTTTAGGAAGTTAAACAGGTTTAGTTTCTTCTTACCTTAGCTTGCCATGTTATTTGGCTAGATAGTACCATTTTTGCTTCTTAGCATGAAGCTGGTTGAGGTGATTTTTTACTCTTCTCTCCCCTCATTTATTATCCTCTAATATTTCTCAATGATCTGACCCTTGTATTTTTTTGTCTTTTTAGAATCATTCTTTTAGCATTGTTAACATTTATGCTCCTAGTTATGTTGTTGAATGTTCACACCTGTAGCATTGGTCGGCAGATCATTTGCCACCTATGACATGGTTTTTTTGTGGGGACTTTAATATGCTTGAGATGGCCTTTGACAAGGATGGTCTTTCTTCATTTAGATGGGTAGATGGTGAATGGGAGGCCTAGTTTTACATGCAAAAAAAATAGGTCTTTATGATCCTAATGCTTCTTGTCATTGCCCTAATGGGATTTGGTACACTTGGTCCAATTTTTGAGCTAGCTATGATAGAGTTTTTAAATGACTTGATAGGGCTATGGTTTTTGTGTAGTCCTTTTTATCTTTTTCTCAAAAGCATGCCTTGCTTGTCATTCCTCTACTTGATGTGATGTTGTCAAATCACTCCCCCATCCTCTTTTCCATCACTTGGAAGATAGCTTAGCCTTGCCCAAATAAAACCCATCTTTCCCCAACACTTCTTTGTTGTCCCATCCACAAACTATTGCTCACATCCTATGTATCTAGAATCTTGAGCCTCAACCTTACAATCACCTTGGGTGGATCAAATGGTGAAATGATGTTATCCTTTATACTATGAGATTTCTTCACATTTATGGCAGATAGTTACCTATGTATTATAGAAGATCTTATGAAGCCACTAATCTTAATCTATGTATGACTTCTCTTGCCATGAATGTGTTTGATATGGATCTCTAGGTTTGGCTAGCCAAGCTTCAATACCAAATATAGGTTGGAAATAGTTATGATGTTAGGGGAGCTCAGATCAAAGCCCATCTCTATTGGTTAGATGTCAGTGATTAGGCGTCCAAGGAATATTTTAGTGCTTTGAGGGCTTATTACTCTATTATGGGTATTACTTGAATCCAAAAAGATCAGCAGGTCCTAATTTACTTGCCTCATATCCTCCAAGATTTTGTTCATCATCACGAGTAGGTTTTTATAGCTTAGGGGTTGTCTATTATGCATGACCAAGCACTGGAAGCCTGCCTTGATGTTACTCCAAATAGGCTTGCTCTAGAGTAGTATGCATTTTGTGAACAAAATATTACTCTTATAGACTTAAAGGAAGTTCTTTTCTCCATGGATGATGACAAATCCCCTAGATGTGATGGCTTCCCTTGTGAATTCTACAAAAAGCTTTGAGATAATATTGGCCCTGACTTGCTTCACATTTTTCATGAAGCTTAGAAGTCTCAATATTTAGGAAACCTAATCAACAAAGGGAATATTAAATTCATACCTAAAGCTTGAGATCCTTAAGAGTTTTGAAATTGGAGGCCCATCACTTTGTTGAATGTTTCATACAAAATCATTACCAAAACCCTCTCTGTTAAAATTCAGCAATTGCTCCATCAGATTGTTTGACTTGAACAAACTAATTCCATCTAGTCTCACTATATCTTGGACAACATCATTTTTATTTGGGAAGGAATGAAATGGGCTAGGAAATCCCAACAATAGGCCCATTTTTTGGAGATTGACTTTGCAAAACCATATGATCATATTGGATGGCCCTTTATTCTTGCTATGCTAGCTCTGGGTTTTGGCCCAATTTTTGTCAATCAGTTTAGATGTTATTTGTAGATGCTTCTACTTGCATCACCATTATTGGTCTCTAGTTTGAAACCTTAGGGCTCTTCATATATATTCATCAAGGATACCCTCTTGCACCCTCTCTCTATGTTTTGGCTACAGAGGGCTTTGTTTATTTGTTGGCCAATGCCATCTCCCAAGGGCTGGTGAATGACATTTCTTTACTAGAGTCAACCTCCTAGTTGGTTAACGAACATTTTCTAGATGATTCTTTCCTCACATTACTTGAGGATGAGGAGAATATTTCCAATACTTTACAATGTTTAGACACTTTTTGTCTTGCTTTAGGATTGGCTATCCAATGGCACAAAACCCTTTGCTAAATACAATCTTTTCTTCTAGGCCCTCATTGGTTGCAATAGTATGGATGGAAATGGGTCCAACATGGTGAAATATTCAAATTCTTGGGCATTCCCTTTTCTTTTCAAAAATCTCCTATGGAGTTATGGAATGCAATACTTGCTGGAATTGAGAACAAGTTGGTGTATTAGATCACCAAGCCCCTTTCACTTGCAAGGAAGTTCTAAATTTTCTCCAAAGTGCTTACTGCTACTCATTTTTATTACTCTTCTTGTTGGGATCCCTTCAAAGCCTTGTACCTTAAGCTTGAACATCTTTTCAAAGACTTTCTTTGGGCCTCTAATGTTGTACACTATGACTTTGATAGAGTGGTCTAGGATTTATATTGTTTACCCAAGGATTTTGGTGGTCTTGAATTACTTTCCACTGGCCAACAAGGGATAGCCCTTTATGCCACATTCATCATACAAGATCTCTCTAGTGATGAGGCCTGGAAAATTTAACTATGTCACTACATTTCTTCAGGCTTTCTAGTTAGTCACCCATCCTATAAAGGGATTAGTTTTCAAACCTATCTTGTGACCTCTAAACCAATTTAGATTTAGAGCACTTTTATTGCTAAGAAAACTTAGAAAGCATAGGAAGCCATTAAGGCTTAGCTTTTTTGGGATGGTAATGGATTTAGAGATGGCCTATTGATAAATCAACAAAATCTCTAGTGGTCACCCTTATTTGCCGCTCAAGGGGTACCTTTAGCCAAGATTCAAGGAGCCAATGCCTTGTGTTTATTTTGTAGGGGTATCAAGACACCCAAAGATTTATTTTCTAGGGTTACTATGAGCCTTCACTCATCAGAGGACTTGCAAGTTTAGTATCATCTTATCTGTCCAAATCGGTAGACAATTTATCTTTTAGTTTTTACGGTTCCTTCCCATTTGTTACACAAACTTGGAATTCACTCATCTCACCCTTGGTAGAAAGATTGGAAATGGTGTTAGAGAAAAAGGATAATTTAATTTAATTTATTAAATTACATTTTCAACCTTCTTAATATTTTTCTTTATACATTTTTTAGCCTTCTCTATTTAATAATTAATTAGTAATTATTAAATAGCTTTGACCATTATGTTACCTTTAGTAATTTATTAGGTTATCCTTTTCAAGTTTTGATCTCCTTTTATAAGGATTTATCTCTCTATATTTCATAATCTTTTCTACATCTGAATATATGGTTTTCATGTTTTGAAAGCAAACCCTTTGCTTCTTCCTATCTTTCTCTTCTCCGTGATCGATTTTTTGCATGTAGATATTTGAGGGCTTGTGGATTTGATTTATTTATTTTCTCAAATCCTTCATGGTATCAGAGCCAGATCTATTGTAACTTGATCATTATTTGGAGAAAAAAAGAGAACAAGGGTTTGGCAGATTAGATTTGGTGTTTCTTAGATATTTTCTAAGAAAATAGGGGGGTTACTAATTTTTAGAGCTTCTTGAGGCCAAATGGATGTCATGGATGGATTCAGAAGGCATCAAAATCCTTGTTTCCATATAAAGTTTTTTTTTTTTTGGACAACGTTGACTTGGGAGGAAAATTTTTTTTGCCCAGTAGTGCCGTATGACCTCTAACACATAGTTCAAGGCATTTTTAAAAACAAGATCGCAAAATTTTTTAAAGAATTGCAATTTTTCACCACCTCATTTATTTAACAACTAGTAGTTTTGTGCGATCATTGCTAGTGGTTTTCCCAGTGGTTCCACCGTGGCCATGCCACCCCCCCTATAGCAACCCTCTACTGATGCTCTTCCCAGCTACTGCTCCACTCGTAGTGCAGGGGTGGAGCAACTTTTATTTTTTTTATTTAAAAAAATATTTTTTTGTGCATTCTAGGGGCCTTGTTGGTTTTTTTCCATAACTTGAGCATATAGATGTATTTTTTTAATCCAAAAAATGTGTTGGAAAGCTAGTTTTGAGATGAAGACATTGGTGTAGGAGTTTTTTGGTTTTGATGCATTTTGGTTGCCTATTTTAGTAGTCAAATCTGGATGTTTAGTCTTTTTCTTTTCTTTCATTCTTGTTGATATCCTCATTATTTTAGGTTTAGGGATCGATTTTTTTTCCTTTAGATGATTCTTAATGATTTGTACTATCTTTTGTATGAGTCTTGTGTCTCATTTTGGTCTATTTAGACATCATTTATATGCATTCTTGGAAATGCACTGAGATAAAGTTGCATACTACATCTGTATTCTTCATTTCAATTGTTTGCTTTGTTTTTCCTTATGATTCTAGTAGTGTCATCTAACGAGACTCATGCAGATTACTACATTCTTGGGATTCACCATATCTTGTGCCTTATTATACATGCACTACTCTAATAAAGTGCCATGGGGGGTTTGATATTTTTCCTTTTTTTGCCATCTTCCTTTGTCCAATTAGTGTCCCTTCCATGATATTAGCCTCATGACGTGTTTGAGATTGATCACCTTAGTACACACATATGTAATCTTTTGTGCATATTAATAGTGGTTCCTTGTCTTGTAGTTCTTTTTGGCCTACTTTCTTAGCTACCTGTCACCTCACCCTATCTGCATTAGCGGGGATTCTACAATTGTTTCTCATGCTTCCTTGGTTTGATTGATCAACTCTTCAAGCTTTGGTGTTTTATGCCATCTATATTTTTGAGTTCAATTGTTTCTCTCCTAATTCAATGCAGATTATAGTCTTCTCTACCTAGCCAAGTTCTATTTTAGTGGAGGTTCTTTAGATTAGTAGTTATCTTTTAATAGAGCTTTGTAGCTTCTACATGCTTCAGTGATGTTCTTCATGATCACTCTTTGTTCCTATTTTCTCAAAAATTCCTCTAGTTGGAGGCTTCTTCAGTCCTTCCCTAAATTTTTTAGCTATGTCCTTTTGGAGTATAGTTTTTTGCACTTGCTTTTCTTTATTTTTCCATTTCATAGAGATTTTGTTGTGATTGTGTACCTCATCAAGCCTTGTTGCCAGGACCCATGTTTGCTTTCAGCATTGCAGTTTCCTTGCTCTTTCTACTTGTTTGTAGCTACATTGTTGCTCATCTTATGAGGGGGTGTTAGAGAAAAAGGATAATTTCATTTCATTTATTAAATTACCCTTTCTCCCTTCTTAAGATTTTTCTTTGTGCACTTGTCAGCTTTCTCTATTTAATAATTAATTTTTAAATATTAAATAGCTTTCACCTTTAGGTTACCTTTAGTAACTTATTAGGTTACCCTTTTTGGGTTTCGATCTCCTTTTATAAGGATTGATCTCTTTTTATTTCATAACCTTTTCTACATCTCAATATACAATTTTTGTGTTTTAAGAGAAAACCTTTGGCTTCTTCTTGTCTTTTTCTTCTTCATGGCAGATTTTCTACATGTAAGTATTCAAGGGCTTGTGGATTTGATTTGCATATTTTCTCAAATCCTTGAAGTGGTAACTTGTCACTCCAATGACAAGTTACAAGCCCAAGCTAGGGTATAGGTGGTTAGTACCCCATCTTCCAATGGTTGATACCCTCAATCAATGTTGGTATTTGCATTTTTTGCATAAGACGTAGAGCCACAGATTTGCTACTGTCCGACATGCTACCATTGAGACAAATATTGCACACTTTTCCTGGTGTCTCCTTTTCTAGGGCTTGCCCTTAGGTCCTCAGCTTTTGCATCTGGGGATTTCTAATCCTTATTGTCCCTTTTGTGGCCAAACAAATGGCTTTCTGCATATTTTATGGTTTTGTAGAAGAGCTCAAAATTATTTTCTTTGGATTTTTGATTTCTTTAGGGCTTTTCATCCTCAAGCATTCACTCGGCATATGGTGGGTCTGGGTGATGCTTCTAGACTCCCTTTTAGATATACCTAGATTTGGCATGCTTTTAGAATGAAGATATTATTCACACTTTGGAAGGGTCACAATGTTGTTATTTTCTCTCACATCTTTCTTGATATTAAAGTTGCTATGTATTCTAAAGCACATATATGTCATAATGCAAATTCAAGTACAAAATGAAAAGTTCATGTTGGAAGTGGCTTACCTATAGGAGCTACTTGCTCATTAGAAATGCCTCTTGTACGATTGCTCTAGTACCTCTGAATGCTTTATCTGATGACCATTCTCCTCGTCATGGTCACTAGAGAGGCCAGAGAAATTCTACTTGCCACTCACAAGCCCCAAGGTAATAATTTTTTCATTTCTCTCCCAATGGTGGCTTTGGTGGCCATCACTACTACTGTTGTTTGTTGGCTAGCTACTCACTATGACCTTAAGTGGGTGTTCAACCTACTAGACTTAGCCATTTCTCCTCCCAGGGATGTGGAAGATAAAGATAATGATAAAGAAGATGTTGTTACTGATGGTTGGGCTCCCCCTAAGCAAACCACTAATCCCAAAGACTTCTAAGGTTCTGATGACAAAGATCCTCCTTTAGCTGAGACTTCTCGTACAACCTAAAGTTTTTAATTTTGGTTTATATATGTTTTTTGATCAATAGTTGATATCTGGCCTAGGGACATTTGAACTCATGGGGTGATCCTATATCCCTCGACCCCTTTTTTGTGAATATGTATCTTTAAAGTTTTAAATTAATGGAAAAGGTCTATTCATCAAAAAAAAATTTGCTATTGTATCTTCATTATTTTATTTTTAAAAGTGAAGGTAAAACAATAATTCATATAGTTGCATTGATAATAATTTACATTCATCATAAAATAGAATATCCAAAAAAAAAATTGGTTTTATGGTTACATTTTAGCAAAGTTTTGTAGAATTGGTAGATATTAGCAAAAGCCTCCTTTTGAACATTCACATTTATATTCAATTGAGCTACCCAAAAAGTTGAAAAATAGTCATCTAGAACCTTGGAGTTGTTCATTAAATAACTTTTTAAGAGAGATATTTGAGGGAATTTATTCTGTTAGCATTGCGCCAAATGACTGCTCAACAAAAGTGGTGCTAGAAAGGCCTAAAAACTATTTTGCCCAAAAGTCTATATTCTTGTTTTATAATTATCCTAATTTTGTATTTTTATTTTTTCTAAGTATATTCACAATCACAATAAGTACTTTTTAGAAAGTGTACTTTTCACAAGGTGTTCCTTTTAGAAGGTGTACTTTTCACAAAGGTCTATATTTTAGAAGCTGCACTTTTTGCATAGGTATACCTATAGAAACCTAAATCCTTATTTATTAATTATTTAATTAATAAACTAACCAAAAATTCCAAAATAAATAATTTATTTATTTTTTTCCCAAAACTTGGCCAATTTCCTTAAGACCACTAACCTCTTTCAAAATCTTCTAATCCTTCTTTAATTTTGATTAAAGGCTAATCCCATCATTTCCTACCCCTAATCCCAAATCAAAATATTTCATTAAGATTAAATATTAATCCTCATATTTATTAAAAATATTTTAATAAATATCTCCTCAACCCAAACCCTTGAAATAAAAAAAACTTTATTTATTTCCTAAAAACCTTATTTATCCTCATCCTAGGAAGTTCTAGACTCTTCTAGAAAGTCTTCATCCTCATCCCAAGCCTAGACTCTTCTAGAAGATGTCAATCCTTATCTTTAATCATAATCCTAATACCCTCCTAACCTTGTCACATTCTCTAAACATGGGTTAAGACTTGCTAACCCAAGCCAAAGCCAACAAATATCTCCTCCTTCACCCACCCTTACTAAATTCCATCCACTTACCCATCTCTAACATCCCTAATCTAATCTTAACCCAAGCCTAATCCAAGCCTTAATCATTTGCACATTCCTATGTCAAGCTTAAGAATTTCTTAATCCAACCCAAGTCAAAATATCTCCACTCTCTTACAAATATCTCAACCATAAAACTTTATGAAGCCTACAAAGCCAAAAATGACTCTTACAGGCCCATTCATTGCTCTTACAAGCCATTATGAGGGTCTTTATGAGATTTGAGCCTCCTTTCTTGACCCCTTAACTCCTCTTGCTCTAACCAATGACTCAGTGACATGTGTCACTCCTTGATTGGCTGTAAGGAAGCACACTTCATGTGCTCTCCTCTCATTCAATCTAAACCTTTCATATAATTTCTCCCATCCTTGCATCCTATCCCTTGATCCCTCAAGCCCTTTGCCTATTTAAGGAATCCTCTCCCAAGCCATTTTAACACAATCTAGAAAGTAAAGCCATAATGCCATTTTGAGAAGCCATTTTTACATCAAATCCATTCACCAAAATCTATCAAAAATCCTCCATTGAAGCCCATTTGAGCATTTGAGCATACATCCATAATCAAGCCATCTTAGCTATTAGACACACCTCTACATCAAGTGATCATCCTCATTGAGAGAGCCTATCCATGGCTCACATTCTCTTTTGAGGACTTCAATTTGTCTCTCATGAAGTTATGTTAAATTAGTATGCAAATGCTTTTGATTGTTTTAATTTAGTTTTTGTAACATACTAAAGTAGCATATACATTTTGGCATGCCCGGTGGGACCCTGCATGGGTCATCTTCATTATATTTTTTGGTCAAGTTTTGTATGTCATTTTCTGATTTTGGCTAATTTTTCTTGTTTTTGTGATTAGTAAGATTGTATAAATTGGTTTTGTAGGTCCACATGAGCATGAAGAAGACAAAGGAACTCATAGTCTATCTCATAGTGTTTGCAAATTTTTCAAGATTATAGGTGGACGAAGTACTTGGATTTATTCTTTCTCTTCTTGTTTATATTCTTCTTCTATTCCATCTACTTCTTCTTCTTTTTCTTCTTGAGGGATCTTGGCCTTTTTTTAAAGAAGCAAAATCATACACACTTTTTTTTAAGTGCTTAAAATGAACCCCCAAATCATACTTAAATCCATTAAAAACTAAAAATTTGCAAAAAAAAAAAAAATTTTAACAAGTGAAACTACACCAATCCAATCATTTTCATCCTTGCAACATCAAGATTTTAGATGCATTCACACAAAGTTATGAACACTTCATTTTTGGAAATTTAAAAAGAACTTCAAGTTTCCATTTCAAAAGGTTCAAAATCAACACTAAGTGGACACTAAAATCTAAATCAAACTCAAAGCACTAATCAAGGATAAAATGAACCTCATTTGAAAATATTTTAAAGTTCTTTTAAAAATCTCATGAAAACTAAGAGTCCTAAATGGTTGCCAAAATTGTCGTAAAAGTTTTGTTATTTGTTCCAAACAAATGTCTTGTCGCAAAATCTTGAATTTTTCTTAGGTTTTTCATGCACTAAAACAATCTAGGATTATCATTTTTGGGCTTAAAACATGAAAACTAGAACACAAAATCTTGAATGAACACCAAAGTCCAAATAGTAATTTTCACTTTTGAGTCCAAAACAATCTTGAATGATCTAAGGTTAAAAAAAATCACTTCAAAATTCTTGAAACAACACACAAAATCTTAATCTTGAATGCTCAAAGGAAAAAACTTGAATGTTTAATCACTTGTCTTTGAATGTATGTTGCTAAAATAACTGTTGAGTGCCATGGATTAAAATCAAGTTTTTTTTTTTTATGAATGCATGATTAAAACAACAAATCCAATCTTGAATTCCATAGATCAAATAATCATCTTTTGGGGCATAAAAAGAATCCACATTTTAGAAATTTTCTAAGTTATAAAAACAAATAAAGACACTATGAGTGAATTTGTTGTCGGACTCACCCTCTTTAATCACCCATCATTCTAAACATTGGTTGCAATATCAGTGCCATATATGGGGATGGGTCTACCTAAGAGGGTGTTAAGTGCTCCACAAAAATCAAATTCCACTCACTTGAGTTTTTATTGGTTTTTCTAAGATAGAAAATTTCTTGAGTGCACATTAGTCTCGCTAACACTTCATTTGAGCATACATAAATAATCAAGCCATCTTAGCTATTAGACACACCTCTACATCAAGTGATCATCCTCATTAAGAGAGCCTATCCATGGCTCATATTCTCATTTGAGGACTTCACTTTGTCTCTCATCAAGTTATGTTAAATTAGTATGCAAATATTTTTGATTGTTTTAATTTGGTGTTTATAAAATACTAAAGTAGCATATACATTTTGGCATGCCTAGTGGGTATAAAAATTGAACAAATCTTGACGTGGAGGGCCTCCAGGCCTGCGCTTGAAATCGAGCTTTACACACATCTTTTTTTTGGGCTTAAAAAAAACTCACACTCAATCTTGAATTCCTTAAAGAAAATCAATCGATACTTGATGTGGAGGGCTTTCGGGTGCGCGAGTTTACTTTTTGTTGACCCTAAATCTTCTTGGTGTATTCATTCTTTGATCACTTCTCTTTGGTTGGCACATTTCAAATTGGAATTGAACCTTTGCATCTTAAATCATGTGTATTTTCAAAAGGTCTACATCAAAAAACTTAAAGAATCAGTTGGAAAAGAACTCTATCTTTTAGCCCAAGATCATCAAAGTCTTCTCTCCCCTTGTCTTTCGAGGCCATCTTGGGTGCATAAGATTATGATCCAAAATCTTGTCTTAGCTTTTAGGAGGCCTTCTTGGGGATTTCATCACCCCTTGGGATGACCTTAACTCTAGCATTCCGGTGGAGTATAAAGATCGGGAGGTGAATCCAAAGACACCTCTCTTGGGATCAAGATTTTGTCACTCTGGCTAAGCCTCAAGGAACTTTATACCCTTGAGAAGTGAAAGAGGAGAAGGGGGTTACCGCTCATGTCAGCTGCGTGACATTATTTTGGTTTCATCTATGGATTTGGGCCTCATGTACCTTGGGTATATCAAGGACTCCCTAGCTAAACCAACTGTCAGCCTTGTAGACAACCATCTAGGATGTTAATGTGTTTTAAGTGACTACTCGAAACATTTGTAAAACATACACACTCCACAGTGCAGTTGCTATCTTCTGAGAATCACAAACTTCTATCTAGTTGTTTCTATCTATTGCTTGATCTTTTACTTATTGAATGAATGTTTTCCAAACTTGGTCAATCCTAGCTTAGGGCACACCTAGCATAGTCACTACCTGTTTTAGAAGTTGAACGCATTGAAGCAAAACAACCAAGATCTCTCAAAGCCAAGAAGATTCAAGAATTTATGTCAGAACAACCCAAACCCAAATAGAAGTTTCGCAAAGCCAAACTCAAGCCCTCTTAGGCATACCAAGAAATTTCAGCCAAGAGAAAGGAAGTAACACCAAGCCCTCAAATTGCCAAACTCCAAAAAGTAGAAGACAAAGAGGTTGACGAAACCTGTTAGAATGCTTGGTTAGATCACACTATTAGATTTAGCAAGCATCTAGGAGTTAACCCTGCTTATGTCTTACCAACTAGGCATGATTTCTATGATTAGACCCCCTTATTTTTCCATATCTTCTTGCATAATTTTCACTTTATAGTCATCTTTGTAGGAAAGCCAGCCATTCTAGGTTATCCCTTTAAATCATTTTAGCTCATCCATCTCGTCTACGTCTTTGTCTTAGAATCAAACCAATCCCCTCAAACCTAGCTAGCATCCCAAAAAGCCTAATTTTCACATCCAAGCCTTCAAAATTGTTTTCACCTTGCCAAAGGTTTTCCATTCCTACCATCTTGCAAATCCACCAGCCTCACCGAGGTTATCCCTCTGACAGAGCTTTGTCTAGGGTAATCTAGCTTTGTCACTTGTTATCCCTCATCACCTTGAGCCAAAGGTTGGGATCCACAAGTGGCCAATCTTGTGTTTTTCCTAAAGGATCATTAGTCTATCCTTAAAGTTGACACAATCACCACCAAGCTTGCACATAGGAAATCAGACCTTTCATGCTTTGCCAACCTATCTTTGAAGTTAGAATCCCCAACCCAATCCTCCTTAGGTTTTTCATATAGCTTTACCTCAACCTAGGAAATAATTTGCATAGAAAAGCCTTCCCCCTTTGCATCCATCAACATTGTTACATCTCATCCCTAGGAACATTTTCATGCCACCCATCACTCGCTTAGCCAAGAATAAGAAAGAAACAATGGAACCCTATCATTTGGATCAAACATCATCGCTCCCCTTGAGCACTCAACCATTCTTCACCCTAGAGAAAACTATACCATCACCTACTGACATTGAAGCTTTCATTAACTAACCAAGAAATGCAGTATTGGTGAACGCCATTATAGACAAGAACAAAGAAACAACAATGGCTAACTTTCGAAGGGACAATACAGGAGCCTTTGACTTTGGAAGACCTCTGCCCTTATCAGATCCATCTCACCCATTGTTTGTATAACTACCACTCCCAATAGGCTCTTATGATTCAGATTATCCTCAATATGTGCCAAAAGAAGAGCCTCAAGCCAATCCTTATGATCCAAGAGACCCAAACATACCAGCCTCCACTCAAGTTCAAATCTCCCTTCCGCAAGCCAATCCATCCACCACCACTCTGCCATTGGTCCATACCACTCCTTCCCAAACCCCCTTCACCCAAAACACCTCATCATTCACTCCCTTCACTATTGCTACTACTGCTCTCCAACCCAGCCTTCCAAATCCACCCATCTCTCGAATCAGTGCTAGCATCTTTGGCCAACCTTGGCAATATACAGCAGGGATGCCACGCATGGGGCCATGTAATCAACCTTTCATCACCCCAACCTTGTTTACCTCAGCTCAGAGCACAATTCCATCATTTCCACTAGGTGCTTGGAGCTTAGTGCTATCAACCACAAATCCACAAGCTACTGCCCTCACTCCACAAAGCTATCAAACCTCAAGCTACTACCAATGTTCTTCCAAGCTCTCAAGTGACCCAAGCTCCTGCCACCACTCTACCAAGCTTTCAAATCCATCCACCAAGCTATCAAATCCCATTAGTTCCATTTCCAAGCTTTCAATTCCCACCACCTCCACCACCAACTAATCCATTACCTCCTATTATTAACTATTTTTCTATGCCACTTCTAGGAGGAAATCCACCACCACCAACCACCAATTACTTGGCCTCTTTTGCCATGCAAATACCTTCCCAAATGGGGGAACAACCCACATATATTGGTCAAACTCCTCAAATCCAAAGTCAAGTTCCACAAGCTCCCCGATCCTTTCCCCAAGCTTCACCACCATCTTATACATTACCTCTACTAAGCAATCCATTTATCCCATAGCCAGCTTTTTTTCCTCAATGCCAACCTAAAAACCAATATCAACAGCAAGCCTCACAACACATGCATCAATATGTGCCACCTCCAGTTCAGCAACCCATCATCCACCATTCAGTTGCCCAAGCCATGTACAATCCCTACTAGCCCATACTTCAAAGCCATCCATATTCCATTGCCCCATCTAGCACATACCTAACTTAGGGCACTCCTACATTGGGGGCACCCCATCCATCACCCATTAATTCATAATGGGAAGCCATGAAGATAGCTTTGAAGAACATTTAGGAGGGAAATGATCCGAAAACCTTCAAGTTTGAGAATGTGTGTCCTTAGCCATTTGACAAAACCATTACCATGACACCATCTCCCAAACACTTTGAGATACCCAAGTTTGACAAATTCAGAGGAAAAGGAGTCACACATATCAAAGAATTTTACATGCACTGGCAAGAAGTGGCATACAGTGACATCTTTTTCTTGCATCTCTTTCACAAAAGCTTGGCCGGACTAGCTCTTGAATGGTTTTATAGAATCCCATATGGCACGATTAAAAACTTTGTTGAATTATTTGAGGCATTTGTAGCCCAATATGCCCATCTTATCGAAATAGAATTATTAGTAGTTGATCTTGTCCACACTAAGCAAAAAGGTGGAGAAAGCCTTCTAGAATATCTACAAAGATGGCAAACCCTTACCACCTGCATATCTTGCACCTTGCCAGAGCGCGATTTGGTGAGAATGTTTATTGATAATGCCCATCCTAGCTTGGCTCACCACATGACCATGAACTATTTGGAAACCTACAAAGATATCAAAGAGAAAGGAATGATCCTTGAGTAAGGACTCGTTAAAGATGGTGTGGTCAAGATTTACAAAGAAGCCAACCAAAATAAAACACATTCAAATGACAAGTCTAGGTATTGGAACAAAAACTAGCACGTTGCAACAGATGGGATCACTGACACCAGACATGTGAATATTGTTGGTCCTTCCCAAAATTAGTCCAACCCACCTTATCAACCAAACAATCAATAAGCTATCAACAACCAACAACAGAATCAACAAAGCTTTCAAAGCCACAATCCAAAGCCCAACTTTCAAGGGTCTAACAATCAAGCTAATGCCATCAATGTAGCTACAAGACCAAAGCCCAAGTTCCAACCTGCACCTCAAAACTATACACCCCTTGGTGAGCCATTGGACATCATTTTTGAGAAATTAGTCAAGGAAAACCTCATCAAATTTCTTGCTACCTAGCAAATCGACCTAGGCCAATCCAAAGTTGCATGGTATAGAGACAATGAGTATTGCAAGTTTCATAGGGTGAAAGGGCACACAACCCTTAGATACATGAAGATGAAAGATTATGTGCAGGACCTCATTGATCGGAAAGAAATCATAGTTGGAGCAAAAACCTTTCCCAATGCAGGCTTGTAGATCTATCAAAATTCTTTTCCTCCTCACAACAACCAAAATCTTGGAGAAGCACCTATCCAAACAAACAAAAACAACACCAACAATCGCCAGCCAAACCAATAGCATTGGAAGAACAATGACCACACTTCATCCTACATAGACTATGGTAGCCTCATCGGTTGTATATCTAAAAAGGAGCCTTCTATCAATGTTAACAATATCCAAGGCCCAAACAATGAGTGTGCAGTCACCACCAGAAGAGTGCAATTGAACATCATAGCCCCATCAGTCCCATCAGCAATATCAACACCAATAGTATCATCAGCTTCGTCCAAAAGCCAATACAATATCTTGGAACACCTCAGGAACATGCAAACCCAAATCTCCATTTTAGACCTTCTCTGCACTAGTCTTGTGTACAAAAATAGCCTTGACAGTGCTCTATAGAATGCAGTGTCCCTTCAGATATCAACGCTATTGATTTTTGTAATCTCATTGGACACCTATCCTCCTCATGTGCCCTATCATTCAAACCCACCGACATACCTGTGGTCGAGCCAGATCACACCCTTCTGCTCCGCATAGCCATCATGGTATCCAATTTTTCCATAAAAAGAGTAATGATAGATAATGGATCAGCCTTGAATATTTGCACCCTAAAATTCATAAAATGGGCTGGGTATACTGAGGCAGATATCATTAGTGAGGTTATCACCATCAAAGCTTATGACAACTTGGAAAGAACCACATAAGGAACTATTTTGCTGCTAATCAAGGTTGGGCCAGTCATCCAATAAACACTTTACCATGTTATTGATCTAAACCTACCATTTAACATCCTCCTCAGTCACCCATGGATTCATGCCATGAAAGCTGTTCCATCCACTTACCATCAATGCGTCAAATTTATGCATCAGGGCACTGAGGCAACCACCCATGCCGATCCAGAACCCTTTGCTTATTGCAATGTAGTTGAAGCTTCATATACAAACCATTGCCCTAGAATTGATATCGACACAGCCATCGACAACTCATCCCACACTTTAAATGACCCAGAAACCATCCTTGCCTCCACCTTGTCTATCGTGAAGATCAATAACAAAGGTTGTGGAGAGTATAGTCTGTCAGATGCATTTGCTATCGAGGCACTCCCACTTGATCCACATGCCCATGGACAACTAACATATCACAAAGCTAAGGAGATTCCACCTCCTTGATACAAATAGTTTTGCCAAACAACCTTTGTATCCTCGTAAATCCCTCTTCATGAGGAGCTCACTCCAGATATCAACAATTGGTTACATAAGGATGCACCTCCAAGAAATCAAGCATGCCTTGATCACTTTAGCTAGAAGTATCCTCAAGAACATAAGATCATCACTAACAAATGGAACTATCAAGGTGGTCATCTAGGACCAAAAGAAAGAGGCATGCAGTGCCCCATCAATGCACACAAGTGGGAATCAAAGTCAAGTCTTGGCTTTGGCATACCCACAACTGGGGGCACCAATGAGAATGGTCACACTTTTTTAAACATTCACCGTGACCTTGTCCAAATCAAAGACATTCCTAAGGAAGTTGAAAAGATAGCCTACGATGATATCCCAGACCAAATTTTCCTCAGAGACTCTATTCTCCAAGAACTATCCATCCATTTCATTGACCTACCACTCACCCATCCACAACTCATAGATTGGGACCAACCAAGCGTCATACAAATTGATGAGTTCACATCAAAGGAAGTGCTTCTAGTATTCATGGGAGCTGAAACTCCTCACAAGAAAAAAAAGCTAGATTCTGCCTATATCTATAAGCTAGATCCCAAGGGGTATTTTGGAGAAAATCCTCAACCTAGTTTCGATACACCCAAAACTAGAACTAAGGTGAATCCGGGATTAGCTAAGGTAGCGAAGAGAACCCCTCACCAAGAAAATCTAGAGTTACAAGAAAAACATGAGGATTTAGCATTGCCTCCTCAAGATAATTGACCAGAGGTGTCTTCTATTCTAATTGAGGATACCAGAGAAGTCAATATCAGTTCTTTAGAGATCCCCAAACTTGTTCACATTGTTGCATCCCTATCACAAGACCAAGCTGAACTCCTCTTTGAGGTCTTAAGAGAAAATATTGGGAAATTTGCATGGTCATATCAAGACATGCCAGGACTTGATCCAAAGCTTGTAGTTCATCATCTTGCAGTTGATCCAAAGATCAAGCCCGTAAGACAAAAGCTTAGAAAAATGCACCCCAAGGTGGCATTATTGGTCAAAGCTGAATTAGAAAGAATATTAGCTACTAAGGTTATCCGACCTATCGACTACTCAGAGTGGATCTCCAACATGGTCCTCATCACTAAACCTTCCGGTGACATCAAAATCTACATCGATTTCAGAGATCTTAACAAAGCTTGTCCAAAAGATGATTTTCCCTTACCCAACATAGATATGATTGTAGACCTTATAGCTAGACATGAAATTTTGTTCCTCATGGATGGATTTTTTGTGTATAATCAAATCAAGATTGCAAAAGAGGATCAACATAAGACAACTTTCATTACCCCTTAGGGAACCTTTTGCTACAACATGATGCCTTTTGGCCTAAAGAATACTAGGGCTACCTATCAAAGAGCTATGAAAGCCATTTTCCATGATCTTATCCATAGCATTTTGGAGAATTATGTGGATGATATCTTGGTTAAATCTCACACCTTCATGGATCATCTTACTGACCTAGAGAAATTCTTTGATAGGTTAGCCAAATATCATCTCATGCTGAATCCCAAGAAATGTCTCTTTGGGGTCCAATTGGAAAGCTTCTAGGCTTTATAGTTTCTAAATGAGGTATAGAGATCAACCCCAAGAAGGTCTAGGCTATCTTAGACATGCCTCCTCCCCAGACACTACGATAGCTTTGCACTCTTCAAGGAAAGCAATCTGTTCGATGCTTCATCTCCCAGCTTCTAGATAAGTGTACACCATTTGCACATTTATTGAAGAAGGATGAAAACTTCCAGTGGGATCCTTTATGTCAACGCAGCTTTGATCATCTCAAGTAGTATCTCATCAATCCCCCTATCTTGGTTCCACTAGTTTCTGGTCATCCCTTGATCTTCTACATATCAATAATGCCTACTGCTCTAGGGGCACAACACAACTCGATGACTACGGCAGAGAAAGAGCCATCTACTACATCAGTAGAACCCTAATTGGTTATGAAATCAATTATACTCCTATGGAAAAAGCTTGTTTGGCAGTTGTTTTCTCAACTCAAAAGCTTCACCACTACATGCTAAGTCATACCATCCAACTAGTCTCCAAGATCGACCCTCTCAAGTATATGCTCTCCAAAACAACACTTACAAGCTATTTTTCCAAATGGGTTATGCTCCTTAGCAAATTTGACATCCAGTATGTAGACAAAAAGGAAATCAAAGAGCAAGCCATAGCAGATCACCTAGCTGATGCACCTCTAGAAGATACATATCCTTTGGTCACAAAATTTCTAGATGAGCATATCTGTCTAATTTAAGAACAGCCCCCATGGAAACTTTTTTTGATGGCTCATATACATCTGATGGATCAGGGGTAGGAATATTGTTGGTCACACCTCAAGGAGATTACATTCCAAAAGCCTTCATGCTACAATTCCCTAGCACCAACAATATAGCTGAATATGAGGCTCTCATAGCAAGATTAAAGATAGCTGCAGAATGGAAAACCACTAAGTTACAAATCTTTGGCGATTCTCATCTCATCATCAAGCAAGCCCTAAATGAATATCAAACCAAAGATGAAAAGCTATTATCCTACAAAGAGCTAGTTGATCAGCTAACCCAACATTTTATAAAGCTTCAATTTACACAAGTGCCTCGAATGCAAAACAAAGCAACAGACGCTATGGCTACTATCGGCTCACTCTAGGAAATTGCCAATTGGTTACACAGTATGAGTTTTTAGTTGAGCAACTCCTCACACTTGCCTATGCGAATGATGACTCAAATCATGTTTGTATCTTGGTTGGTCCCCAATCCCCTTGGTACCAGGAGATTCATGCTTACCTTAAAGTTGGTATCATCTACCCTCACCTCACACATACCCAACACCAAAATCTCATCCAAAAATCATCTCGCTATGTTATCATAGCCAATACCCTATATCGTTGGGGTTATCATGATACTCTCTCTCGATGTTTAGATAAAAATGAGACCGTGATGGCATTAAAAGAAGTACACTCCAAACTTTGCGATGCCCACACGAGTGGTATTGTCCTTGCATGAAAAATCCTTAGAGCAGGCTACTATTGGCCTACCATTGAAGAAGACTCCTGTGACTTTGTCAGAAAGTGTCTCCCATGTTAGTAGCATGCAAATCTTGTGCATGCTCCAGCATAGGATCTACAACCTATTGCACCACCTTGGCCTTTTGCTTGTTGGGGCCTTGATCTAGTTAGAACTATCACACCTCTCTCATTTGATGGACATAAATGGATAATAATAGCTACAGACTATTTCACTAAATGGGTGGAAGCAATCATCCTAGTCTCAGCTATAGGAGTTTAGGTCTCCAAGTTCATCTTGTACCACATTATTTTTTGCTTCGACATCGCATCCACCATCTTCACCAACCACGAAGGTAACTTTAAAAATCTCAACATGGAAGAATTATGCACTTCCCTTCGCATCCATCACTGCTTTTCTAGCCCATATATCCTACAAGGTAACGGCCAAGCAGAGGCAACTAACAAAACCCTCCTCAAAATTATAAAAAAAGTTGTCATGATTTCGGCCAGGATTGGAACCTACTAATAAATCTAGCCCTATGGGCCTATTGAACTTCCTTCCGTACATCCACAGGCACAACTCCATACTCCTTAGTCTATGGTGCCGAAGTGGTACTACCCATAGAGGTTGAACTTCCCTCCTTTCACATATCTTTGCAAGGGAAAATATTAGATGAAGAATATAGAGTATCTTGGCTCACCCAGCTAGATCTCTTAGACGAGAAGCGACAACAAGCTTATGATCATCTCATAGTCTATCAAACTCATCTCAAAAGTAATTTCACCAAAAATGTGGTTCCATGACACTTTCAGCCGGGCAAAATGGTCCTCAAAGAAAATATGAAACTCCAAGCTAATCGAGAAAAGAAAGGCAAGTTTGAACCTACATGGCTTGGTCCTTATGTTGTCATTGCCTCCTTTGGCTCTGGAGCCTATCAGCTATCTACACTAAAAGGAGAACTATTGAATGATCCTACTAAGATCAGTCATCTCAAGAAGTTTTATGCTTGAAGATCCTTGGTATACCCAGCTTTTGTAAATACAAACAAAAAACAAAATAGTAAAGAGAAAAAAGCGTCCAATGGTGAAAACTTGACAATTCAAGTGCCTTGGATAGGTACCTTGGTGAAAACCTGGTAATTCAGGCACCTTCTGTACTAAGACTAATCCATTATCTATCACTATCCTATCCCTCATCCATTCACCCACCATCCCATAAGACACCTACTTGTTCCCTTGGTGTTTCAACCAAATATCCAAAATCTACTGAAGCTTGTAAATACCTCCTATACAGCTTGTAAATCTTGTACCTCAGCTTGTAAATCTTGTACCCTAGCTTGTAAATTTTGTATCATCCCTTGTATGATAGCTTGTATATCCAAATCTTGTCCAAAGCTTGTACCATATTCCAGCTTGTATTATATACCAAAGCTTGTATCCTAGTTTGTATCCTATCACGTGCACACAAAGAACCCCATTTTCACTTAAGCTTTTCGCAAACCATCTACCTATCCGCCTATCAACTATTACAGACATCCCACCCTTCACAAACATTTCCATCTCACAAAACCAAAACATGAAAAACCTTGTACATTTGTAACATGTCTTGGTCCATCAGCTTGTACATCCTTTTTAGCTTAGTACCATTGTATCTATCCAGCTTTCATGTCAGTTCATCCTTGATCAACATCTTGCACACATCGTAGAAATCTTGGTTAGCTATTCCAATGCATCCTTTAGCTAGATCTCCTATCATCAAAGTGTTATCCTTCTCAATTCAGCTTGCCAAGTGCATCACTCATCCAAATCCACCAGCTTAGATGCTCTCCAATAGATTGTTTCTAGATATATTTTTCCTTATGTCTGATCTTGGTCCGTTAGTACCTCGTCCTACCCATCTCATGGTTCTCTTTTGGATTTTCATTTTCTTTTGATTTGGAATCTTCCCTTCTGGTTCTTGATGTATCTTTTCCAAGAAATATTTTTGTTCCCTCCTCAAGGTTGCCATGATCTTCCATATCATGGTATCCTATGAATGGGGCACTCCGAGCGTATGGTTTTAATCAAGTCTTTCATTTGTTTCTTTTTTTTCTTGTGGGTTACCCAATGTCGGTTCCACGCTATTTCCTCTAGGTTTCATGTGTGTTGCTGAGGCAATCCTTGTGTGTTTTGAGTTAGTCTGTCAGTCCTCTGGACAGTTGGTGAAAAGGCCTTGATGTTCTTGATACCCTTGGCAATTAACCAACAGTCCTATAGCAAATCTAGTGCTCAACTACATGGTGGTACTTCTCTTTGAAGTATCCCCTACTCTAAAAACTTCAATGGATTCCCTGCATCTCCATTATCCCCCATCCATATCTAGCATCCATATCTCCTGCCCCAGCTTGTACAAATATATCCCTCAGAATCAATCATCACTCTTAGCTTTAGGGATCCACAATCCTAGTCTTAGGGATCCACCAATCCAATCAATCCACCAAGCTTCATCTTTCAAGATCCACAATCCTAGTCCTAAGGATCTTCGAAACCCATCTTCCACCAATCTGACTCTTTGAAATCTTGTTGCATCAGCTTTATAATCCCCTCATCCTTCTCCCTATCCTAGATTTCTTTTTATAGCGCTCTGCTCCTTCATCCTCCCCCCCCAATCCTAAAAGTCTTAACCTTATTTACTCTTGTGCCTCTGATTTTCCCCTTTATCAATCTTCCATAGTGAGAGTTTGAGCTAACTAAACCTCTTCTCTTACGCCACTCTTCGTCGTCCCACCTGCCAAGATTCTTGTACTTTTCAAGAAGTCATTGAGCCTTGCTTTCTCTCCCAACCACCTTCTTGAGAGGGCATCTCGCAGTCCATTCTCTCCTCTTCTACTCTAGCCTTGGGCATATTATTTTCTTATCTTTGATGCCATGCCACTTGCGGCATCACATCAAAGAGGGGCAAAATGTAGACACCTAAAATCCTTTAGAAAATAAAGTATTTTTATTTTTTGAAAAAGTCTTTGATGACATCATCATTTATTAATTAATTAATTTATTTTTATGCCATTAAATCCATTTATCTTAATTTAAAATATTTAATCAAGGAATCCCTCCCAAAAATGTTTAAATCTTATTTAAACATTATTTCCTTATTTATTAATTATTTAATTAATAAATTGACCAAAAATCCCAAAATAAATTATTTTTTTTTTTTTTCCCCAAAACTTGGCCAATTTCCTTAAGACCACTAACCTCTTCCAAAATCTTCTAATCCTTCTTTAATTTTGATTAAAGGCTAATCCCATTATTTCCTACCCCTAATCCCAACTCAAAATATTTAATTAAGATCAAATATTAATCCTCATATTTATTAAAATTATTTTAATAAATATCTCCTCAACCCAAACCCTTGAAATAAATTTTTTTTTATTTATTTCCTAAAAACCTTATTTATCCTCATCCTAGGAAATTCTAGACTCTTCTAAAAAGTCTTCATCCTCATCCAAAGCCTAGAATCTTCTAGAAGATATCAATCCTCATCTTTAATCCTAATCATAATCCCTTCCTAACCTTGTCACATTCTCTAAACATGGGTTCGGACTTGCTAACCCAAGCCAAAGCCAACAAATATCTCCTCCTTCACCCACCCTCATTAAATGCCATCCACTTGCCCATCTCTAACATCCCTAATCTAATCTTAACCTAAGCCTAATCCAAGCCTTAATCATTTGCACATTCCTAAGTCAAGCTTAAGACCTTCTTAATCCAACCCAAGTAAAAATATCTCAACTCTCTCACAAATATCCCAACCATAAAACTTTATGAAGCCCACAAAGCCATAAATGACTCTTACAAGCCATTATGAGGGTCTTTATGAGCTTTGAGCCTCCTTTGTTGACCCCTTAACCCCTCTTGCTCTAACCAATGACTCTGTGACATGTGTCACTCCCTGATTGGTTGTAAAGAAGCACAATCCATGTGCTCTCCTCTCATTCAATCTAAACCTTTCATAACCTTTCTCCCATCCTTGCATCCTGGCCCTTGATCCCTCAAGCCCTTTGCCTATTTAAGGAATCCTCTCCCAAGCCATTTTAACACAATCTAGAACTAAAGCCATAATGCCATTTTGAGAAGTCATTTTTACATCAAATCCATTCACCAAAATCTATCAAAAATCCTCCATTGAAGCCCATTTGAGAATTTGTGCATACATACATAATCAAGCCATCTTAGCTATTAGACACACATCTACATCAAGTGATCATCCTCATTGAGAGAGCCTATCCATGGCTAACATTCTCATTTGAGGCCTTCACTTCGTCTCTCATGAAATTATGTTAAATTAGTTTGCAAATGCTTTTGATTTTTTTAATTTACTGTTTCTAACATACTAAAGTAGCAAATACAATACCAAGATCCACAGTGTGCTTAATTAGACATTATAATGTTTCCAAGCCTCATAATGATAAAGTGGTATCTAGGCTCCACCGACTCACATTGGAATATCCATCATCATCATCCATTGTATATGCTACTTCATCCATTCTCATCATCATTCACTATGGATTTCTTTAATGCCCAAAGTTGACTTTTGAACCTAACTAATTCATTGCATGACTTGCCCAAGTATCCTAAAATATTTTTCCCATATTTAATATATGGAGAATCATGAACAATATAAGATCATTTTAAAAATTTCAATGAAATTTGTAATTGGGACTAGTTTTAGCATATAGATGTGGCCTGCCACTTGTTCCCTTACACTTTGTGGGAAATCACATTCAATTGGTACCTTAATTTTCCACCAACATTAATAAGAGAACAAAGTTTTTTTAAGGGAATTTTTTTTGGAGCAATTTAAGGTCTATATTGATTTATCTATCTTACATCATCAATTCATCTTAATTAAGAGGGATTCCCATAAGTCTATTTCATGGTTTAGTCATTGCTTCTATAGGATAGATCAAAGGATGGAGTTTCTTTACAATATACAACAAGAGTCTTCCATCTTGATTTATTTGAGAATGATGGATTCATTAGTTTCTTTATTTCTAACAAGGATTCAACACAGAGACATTGATACCCTTGAAAAGGTCTTCAAAGAGGTAGATCCCCATGGTGAAAGAAAATTTGTGTCTTCCTTCACTTTGAATAACGTAACAACTATACCAATCTTTCTAGCAAGAGCATCTAGTATGCCTAATAAAATGTCCCTATTGAATCGAGTACCTTTACTGCAATATGTTACTACTGCTCCAATTCCAATAGTTACATATTTAGGGTATAATGCCCAAATGACTACATTCTTTAAGTAGAAGAATTCTCCACCTACTAAACTTGAGAATAATATGGCTAGTAAGTTAGAGACCATGAATAAGAAATTTTATATTTTATCCAATGAACTCATTAGAATAAAGTGGAATTCCTCAAGAAACCAGGACAATCATCCAAGGAAACTTCCTACCAAAAATAATTATTCTCAAATTTAGAATAGAAATTATGGCCCCTATAATAGCATCAAAAATGAGAATAATGGTATCAAATATATGAGTCAAAGTGCAAATAGATATGGATATAATTGTGTTTTCTATCAACCTCCCCAAAATCATGAAGGTACAATCTTTGTATTTTGGTGCAATATTGTTTGAATTATATGATAAATCTATGGAAGACAAAATGATTATGATGATCAAGAGGAGTTTTTGTTCCCATTAAATTAAGAGAAAGAGCATGGACAATCTGGGATGCATGTTTATTATAGAAATAATAGGAATAGAACAAGAAATTTGAAGTATCTTAAAAAATATCAAAATACAAACATCCTTTTTCTTCCCAACTATTGTCGCCTCCATCAAAGTATTCATTCAAAGTTGAAATGTGCTAGCTATCAAGATGTAGTATCTAATGTGACAGTCCATGTAAATCGGCCTAATGAAAATTTTGAGAACACTAAAATTGTAGCAATTTTTTATGTTGCAATAAGTGTGGATATCACATATATTGTGAGAGTGTGACAATTTTGGAGGTTCGAAAGATCTAAGGTGTCACAAAAATTCTTAATTTTATAAAAAATGATAGATATGCAAAATATCCTAGGGTTGCTAAAATGTTTGAATAAAAAATTCATTGAGAAGAAGATACAAATGCCTCCTACCATGATATTGATCCCCCATTCCATAATTATCAAGTACCTCCCTTAGAGGAAGATACACCATCATATGAAATCAATAGAATTCTTAATTTGGTCTCAATCTTGACTAAGGAAATTTGATTTTGTGGGCACTTTATACATATAAAAGACCATGAAATAACCAAGTCATGTAGAATCCCTCCATTTTGATTCCATTAAGAAGAAATGTGTCTTGATTTCTTACTATCCTATAATATTTGAATGGAGGGTAAGGATAATCATCAATAGGTTTAGTCAAGACTTGAGGAAGAAGATGCTTTGATTGATGATATTGACAAACTCCACAATTCAAAATCCATTTATATCACATTGCCAATGCACATTTTTCCATGTGCACATGGAGTTTTGCACCATGAGATAAGACTACTAAGAGGAGAAATTATAATTCATGAGTGTACCCCTATGGTGGGGGACTCGATAAAATAGGTGATATATTTCTTTTGTCCCTATCAAGTTGAAAATTTTTAGTTTGAATATGATGCTAAGGGTTAAAGAAATTTTTTGTGGATTAATTATTACGATGGAGAGTTGCCACAACTTCTGATTTTATTTTTCTCAGTACAAAGAAAAGTCAACATATTTTAGGAACTATATGGGGTGGTTTATTTGTACTATACATAATGATAAATCAGTTAGAAACTACTCCATGTTCTTATTATTTAAGGATTTCTATAAATAAGTTTTTATTTTTTAGTCTTTTTAGTTAGGTTTTAGTTTTCTTTGCATTGAGTCTATCTTGTTTGGGTTTTTGCATCTTTTTTTTCTTTTGTGTCTTTAGGTCAAGATTATTTGTGTTTTGTTAGTGTTGTTCCCAACATGTGGCCCATCCCAACTAGTCTAGATTTTTGGAAGAGATTTTTCTTTGGCAAAGAATTTAGATAACTTTGTTTCTGGTATGCACATAATATAGATTTTTCTTGTAGGTAAAAAGGACTTTTATTATTTAAATCAAATTGATGATTGATTACTCTCAACACCTTATAAGTTTAAATAAATGATCATCTAATTTGGTTTCCACCTAGGCAAACACTAGCTAAGGGATAGTCCAAAAATTTCTAATTTGAAAAAAGGCTTCCCTTGGGGCTTATCAAAATGACTTTTTGGGATGTGAGATTCACAAAGTTTATTAAAATAGGAATGCACACTTCATGAGATTAGAAATGGTCCATAAGAAAGGAACACCTACACCTTGAGCACACAGTTTAATCAGTGTCAAGAGAAATAAATGGTGTCATCAACTGAGACTCTAGAACTTGGTATGAACCAAAATAAGGCCTGAATTGGAGGTAGCACAATACAATAACTTGCTAAATTCCAATGAACAAAATTTTGAAGGAAGAATAAAGTGGAAACATGCAAAATCTATGAAGTTGAAAAAAGGATCACCATAAATGTAAAATAAAAGTAATTGATGACTCATTAAGATCCCTCTAAAGGGTTTCTCACATCTAGTAATATAGTGATTAGAAATTTTTTCATGGGAGTTTCTCAAACTCTCATCATTCTATGAAATAATGTTTCGATATTGTTGGAAACTTATGGTGGTTGGCACTTAGGAGCATTAAGGGAATTAAGACATTAAACACTCACTTAGCATGCAAATTGAAAAGTTAGTTTATTTTTTGAAGTTCTTAAAAGCCACTAGTGACATCTAGAATCAAGTTGTAAAATTGATAGTTTATTTTTTGAAGTTCTCAAAAGACACTAGTGACATCTAGAATCAAGTTGTAAAATTGATACAGGTTCAAAAATTACTTGCCACTAAAGAAATGTCTTTGTCATTTCTTCCATTTGTCAGGGCTATTTGTTGTGGTTCCACAAATATGCCACATTTTCAACTTCAGAAATGCAGACCCCTTTTTTTTGGCTCATAGAAAATCATTCCTCAAAATAGCATATTTTATAAGGTGCCTTGGGTAGTGCAAATTGGTAGTTCATGTTTAGGAGTTTGGTTGGTTAGCATCATTTTTAACCTGTAACACTAGTGTACTAATGTTTACCTTTTATGTAGGTCATCATGGAATCCTCATCATCTATAGTACAAACAAATATCATGGTATTTAATGTGTATATTCAACATAGGCTCCTTGGGATTTTAGATAGAAGAAGCTAAAGGAGTTCAAGTATATGAAAATGTTCAACTATAAAGAGGGCATAAATCATAAAAAAAAAAATTAGAAATAAGTATAGAAAAGTGCTTCTAGAAATCATCTAAGAAAAACCCAAAAAGCATTTTCAAAATTGGGAACTTTGATTTTTGGGTTAATTGAGCACCTTTTGCATTTTATTCATGGTGCATAGGTGTCCAGGTTGTGTAAGGTTCTCAGGTGCACATGTACAGATTGCAATTTTAAATATACATAAGTGTAAGCTACACAAGTGAAAATTTTGCATAGGTGCATAAATGAGCCTAAATCATTAGAAATATTAGAAATAAATATATGAGAGTGCTCTAAGACCCCATTTGAGAACAACCTAGGAACTATTTTCAAAATTGAAAACTTTGATTTTTGGGTGAATTGAGCACCTTGCACATAAGTGTGTAGGTATAAAGGTGTGCAATTCAAATATTTAGTGATGTAATTATCTATAAATATGTGCTTCTATACCTATATTAAAAATCTAGAGGCCCCTGAGGTCCCCAATATTGTTGTGGCTTCCTCTTCTTTTGCAACAACTAAGATCATAGTGAAACCCATGACTCTCAAGTTCCAAGGAATTCTCAAGAAGTCACACTTCATAATTTCCATAGGGAAGTAAGGTAAAAGCATGAAGGTTTCAACTTGTTAGCTCCTCAAGAAATAACCTCCACATTGAAAAATTCAAAGTGGGAAATCCATACATCAATTTGGTTGAAGGTCAACAAGACCCACATGATTGAAACTAGAAATTTTGGAGTTTGAAAAATTCTCACTCTTGGAAAATTGTGTAGTTAGAAAAAATATCATTCTTGGAAAATTGTTGAGTTATAAAAATTCTCACCCCTAGAAAATTGTGGAATTAGAAATATTTTTACTACTGGAAAATTGTGGAATTAGACAAATTCTCAATCTTGGAAAATTGTGGAGATAGAAAATTATGGAGTTATAAAAATTCTATCAATTTTTGAGGTTTTCACAGAGGTTCTGTTTTCGTAAAGTGTTCTTTTTAGAGAGGTGCACCAACCATTTTGAGGATGAAGTAGTGCACTAACATTTGCTATTTTTTAGCATTTTGTGTACTAGAAATTGGTTTTGAGGATAGCTAAACTACCAAAAACACCTAGAGAATGCCATGATTATATTTTTAGAAGTCTCAATGATTCCCTAGTAATCTCCTAACATCTCTCTTATTCTCTTTTCTTTTTTTTTTACTATTTTTAGTCATGTTAAGGCTCATACACCCATTAATTGATATAACCAAGGGTGGAGACCTACTTAGCATAATTTAGAGAGTCAATTTGTATATAATTAGGTTTATTTTATTAGTTTTCAGCATAGTTTTTACATTATAATAGTTCTCACCAATAACAAAAAAAGAGGAGAGGGTTTCTTATAAATATATGGATGTAATATTTAGTCTAGATTGATATTTTGATGTAATAATAAATGCTATCGGTGCTCTCATTCTGAGTGTAGTATGTCTTACTGAAGTGTATTATTTTTTGTGAGTTTATGTTCATGAATAATAATTGAGCTAATGAGTTTTTTTTTTTTTTTTAAATTGTGTCAACTTTTAGTTCAGGTATTTGCCTTATGTTAACAAATTTCATTATTTTGATGAATTAGATAAATGATAATTATTTTTCTTGCATAGAATATTATCTTGTGTACACACACTTTCTGTGGCTACACAATCTGATGAACCATGAATTATCTTTCAATTTTCATTAAAGTTCCATCGACAATTTCATTAGTGGAGTTATTAAGAACTTCTCATAATTTCAATGGTTTCCTATTAGGTCCTTTCAATAATTTAATTTGCAAAAATGTTGTTGCTTTATCTTATGTCTATTATGAATCCCCCTTCACCAATTTTCTTAAATATTTCTTTACTATATATTCATTATTTTATTTTCAAATGTCTAGTTCAAATGAGAATTCATATAATTGTATTGATAAGAAATTCTATTCATCATAAAACAAAAAATAAAAGAATAATACTAGTTGTGTGGTTACATTTCGACAAAGTTGTATAGAATTGGTAGGTACCAACAAAGACCTCATCATTAATATTCACATTTATCTCTAATTGAGTCATCTATTAGGTTGGAAAATAGTCATCTAGAACCTTGGAGTTGGTCATTAATCAACTTTTCAAGAGAGTTAAATTTGTTAGAATAATTTGAAATGACCCTTGAATAGTAACAATCACATAAAACCTTAAGAGACTTAATGGGATTGAATTTTGAAAAATCTAGAAGTTAATAAATGGTTAGGAATTAGAATAAGTAAATAACATAATTTGAGTTGAACTAGTAGTCACTAGACAATAGTTTGGTGGGAAAAGGGATTAAGGGATATTTAAGATGTTTTTGAATAAGAAATAGAGAATAATCAATTTAGGAAGTCTACATTCATGTTAAAAAGCTTGGTAAAGGCCGAGGTAGACATTGTGTTGATTGGAGAATTCTATTTGTAAGGATTATCTTAAAATAAGCAATAAGAACTAATTTTTTGTAGACCTGTTATATGATTGATTTAAGATATAATTTTAGTTGGAATTTTGATGTTCTATCAACAAGGACTCAATGCTTTAGCAACCATTTGCATGACCTAATAATCTGATCCAATATAGATATTCACTTTTAGTGATAGGGTAAAGGGTCTTTCTTGAGTTTAAACCCATTGAGCATGTTATGTGCTCAATGATCATCATATAACAATAGCCATAGATTGCATATAAAGTTAGATTGAAAAGATGATCATCATGGAATGCATGTTGAGAGTACATGAAATTGAAGGCTAAGATATAATAGTAAGAGAACTCCCTAAATTATGGCATAGTTTATTATTGGATTTTATTGGATTTTTCTACATACATGGTGTAATAACTTGGAATAGTTTACAAAAATGATTGAAGGTCATAGATTGAGAAGGCCTTAGTTTTACAATGGGTTTCAAGAAGGTTTTGGGGTTTGACTATAAGATGATTTTTTGGGTCCAAAAATATTGGATAGTAGTTTTGTTTGGACCATCTTAGATAAAATTATTGAAGGGTAAAATGTTTGGTGACCAATTTACATTGGTGTTTCTTTGTCAAAAAATGAAAAATAGATCATTAAAATAGTAAATTTTGACATTGGAGTGGATTTGGTCCAAAACACTTGTCTTTGAGTTTTAAATTTATTTTATACAATTGAAAAGGGTATTAGGCAATGCATTTTGTTTCTAATTACTTTTGGTAATTTTAAGATAAAATTGGATTTTAGTGTCTCTTGAGGCATAATTGGCAGACTGACCTTAAATAAGATAGTTTGAATTTATTTTAAGAAAGAGAACATGAAAATTTGAGGGACATTGATCTTGATTAGGATAGGTTGAAATAAACTTTTAAAACTATTAGAAGTCATTTAAAATGTTGGAGTTGTATAAAATCACTTTGAACCATTGGGTTTTATTAGGAGCATTGCATAAAAAAACAAATTCAAAATTTTGACAAGTATTTGTCCTAAGAGTATAAATCCTTAAATCACTTTGCACCACCTTCAATCAAGGCCAAGGAGATCAAATTAGCACCCTTTGGCTTAGATTGGACAAAAATAAGGAAGGATATAATGAATTTTTAAGAAGAACACCTTGATGGATGGCTAACAAGTGCCATCAAGTCCAAGAGCATGAAATTTGCTCCCTTGGGTCTAGATTGGATAAACTAATGGAAGGTAAAATGACCATCTAAGTACACCACCTTAGTTAATGTCCCAAATCCCTACCATTAAGGACAAGAGGGCCAACATAATCCTCTTACTCTTATATTAGTTAAATTAAGAACCATACTTTGATTCATCATTTTCATCATTTAAGATGAAATAGAGAAGTGAGAGAAGCATCAAACTAAGTAGGGCACCTTGAGTGGATTCCTAACACCTACCACCAAGGCCAATAGGGTGATAGTTCCACTCTTGGGCTCAGTATAGATTAGTTTCAAAAATTTTATCATACATATGGATATATTTCCTTAAGTAACAATTCTTTCCTACTCAAATCCTAAAATTTATTCTAACTTTATGCATAGAACACTAGTGAATTAAAATTCATCTTTGATTTAAAAAAATATATTTGCATTGTCTATACTTTGCATATTTATACATTCATGTGTCTAATTTGTCCCTATTTTACATCCTCATTCACCAATATGTATATATTGCATATTCTTTTTATTTTCATGCATCATTTTATTTATAGAAAATTTACATTGTAATATTTCAATAATTAGTTGTAAACACGAAATATTGGAAATTAATTTCTATCAAGAACCCTCCTAAAATGGAATCTCACAATTATAAATGATTAAATATACTCAATTCATACATGATAGAAATAATATGATGCTTGATTGAGATATCAATAAATAACACAAAATAATATCATCTATATATCACATATATATTACCGATAACTATCAAATAAATTGTTACTTTTGTCAGATAATGAAATCATTAATAATATTGAATCAATATAGTTAAAAATTTATCCACAACGCCTTTATCATGTTCAAATGACCCTAAAATTCTCAAATCATAAAAACATAGTTCAAATTATCAAACATAAAGGAATATATATATATATTCAAAAAAATATTAGAAGGAAATATTAAAATGATTGACAAACATAAACTTATATAGGATGGAAATATGATTGCTACATTTTAGGTAGTGTTGGTTATTATTTCACTCCAAGGTCATATCAAACAAACATAATGAAAATCAACATCTTCTAATGGTTGGGTCTACAATAAAATCCTTAATTTGGATAATATGTCCAAGAGAGGTATTTTTTTAACTAACACATATTTTCTTTGTGAAGGGGATTTAGAATAAGAAGACTATATTTTGTGACAATGCTATTTCTCTTGGGAAATTCATATGCGTGTTCTCCATAAGTGGAATTTGTGCTAGAAAATATTGAGAAAAATCACAATTATTTTATGTGATCTAGAAAGGCCATAAGCCTTATGTCATGTGGAATATATGGAAGAAAAATAAAATTGGGTGTTCTAGATTCTTTAGCTCTACAACATTGTTGGCCTAAAGAATCAAAATTTACAACATTAAGAATTTTCAAAGTAACCTTCACAGGAAATTTTTTTGATGCAGGTGAGCCTACAAAAAATTGTGTGGATAAAAAAGGGGAGAGAAATACAAATGTGATAATGCAAGATGGTATTTTGCACCTCTGCGATGGTTTTAGATGAATTTCATAGGGTTACCAAGGGGAGCCTCGATGTGGCCTATTCTAGAATGATTGTCAAAAATGATAGACATGATCTAATTAAAGCTATTGTTGTCCCTCTTGTGATCCACATGAACCATTTTGATAAGGATATGAGTTTACTCTAGGATTTAAGATTGGTAAAGAAATGTGGGAGTAGACAACTATGAATTAATAAAGATTCCCATAATATTGTCAATTTTATTGACAATAAGGCTATTCTATTATGTAGTATAGACAATATTATTCAAGAGACCAAAATTATTATAAGAAAAACTTGAAAATTTATATATCAGTGATCTGTAAAGGGAAGATAATGGGGTTTTTGATATGTTAGCAAATGTACCAATTGCTAATGTCTCATCCATTCATTTGAATGATGACACTGAAGTGTTCAAAAATCTAAAATTCCTCATTAATCATGATAAGACACTAAATAAAGTCATTGATATCACAAATAATTCAAATTATGAAAGGAAATATTAGGGACATTAATTTTTAGAATTGTGGTACTCTTTCTAGAGTAAAACCTAAGATTCTGAGAAATTTCCACACTTTGTGTGATGTTTATTTGGACTTGGTGTATTTTCCAGTTCTCCTATGTTCTACATTTTCTATTTTGAAGGGTATTTTTCAAAGTTATATTTTTGACATGAGTATCATGTGTCAATATTGAAAGAGAAGAGAACTAGGGAACAAAAATAAGTGAATATTAGAGCCGGAGGTGAGGGAGAAGCTTGAAAATGAAGGATTAATATTATTTATGAAGAGGATGAAGAATTCAAAGATAAATAAGATAGAAGAATTTCTTCTTGTTTGGGAGGTGGTGACTATTAAACTGGTAGGAAGATTTTTGAAATTGAATATTGGAATCATGGTGATAATCACTAGCCTTTAAATAATTTAGGTATGCATTTTTACTAAAATAAAGAGATTTATGAAGAAGTTGTTAAAAGATTTCCAAAACTAGAGAATGGAGATTTAGTAAAGGAAAAATATCCTTTTATGTGATTTCTTTGAGTAAAACCCTATGGAAGAAGATTCTTAAGGTTGTGATTCAATACATAACTCTAGATAGGTTTTATGATAGATCCCATAACTATCATTTCATCCTTCTCAATTTTAGGTATTAAAAAAAAGAGTTCTATTTTCCCTTTTTTCTTCCTCTCATACTTGACTCATGATGTCAAGGTCTATAGGGAGAACTTAAAAATTTCATTCAACATGAAGGAGTACTGCAATTAGTCTTTGAATTTATGGTGGAAAATGTGAAATATTCCTTCCTAGGGTCTATGCTAATGAAAATGTTAAATAACACTTCAATCTTGGGAAGTAGTAAAGGGAAGGGTAAGAACATGGTTGTCAAACTAGGTAAAGCTATGATAGATTTGAATAAGATGAAGAAATGTAAAATGAATTAGAAAGGATATAGGAACATAGTTAGAAGGAGAGAGTCATTTTGAAGGGAAGATTATAGATATGGTGCAAGCATGATAAACCATGTAATTTTTTAGAGAAAATTAATTGGCCTCATACTAAATACACATACCCTATTGCAACTGACTCTTAGGAAAACAAAAGACTTTCACAAAATGATAAGGGTGAGGTGGAAATAGAGGTAAATAAAGATGAGAATGTTGAGCAATAAGATAAACAATTTCCTTTCCTTGATGACTACATCAAATTGGTGGAATATGGTGTGCATATTTCATTTAATGAGTTATTCTATAAAGAGATTGTTGAATATTTTAACGATAATAAGATGGACAATAATAAAAAGAATTAACCCATATCCAATATTGTTTATTTATATGAGGTTAGTGTTAAGATACTACAGGATGATCTTGAGGATATGAATTCAAAACCTCCCTTGGCTTATTCTAGACCATGAGAGGTATCTCTCTTTACATGTTATGGATGGATAAGTGGTCCTTCAATTCTATTATATACTTGTGAACATTAACTACAGATCCATACATGTAAAGATGGAAGAAATCCAAAATAAAATGTTGAATCATATTAATAAAAAAGAAAGTATGGTGAACATTTATAACAATAATGCATTTCAAATTATCATATAGAGAGTAAATAAAATGGAAAACATAATTAATGAGATGACTTAGAGGTACTAGGGGATAATGGAGGCCACTATTATAAAGAAATTGAAATTAATGAGGGAGAATCTAATAAAAGATGATCTAAAAGTTGTCACTAAAAACATCAAGGATTTAAAGGAGGAGCTAGTCTTGCATCCAACATAAGGTTTATTGTCCTAGTTTTTACTATCTTTTGTTGTCATGTCTTTCCATGTCATTTTGTGTTTTGGATTAGTTGATGGTAGCTATTTAGGTGATCGTTGTATTTAGTAGGTTCTTAGTGTTTTAGGGATTTTAGTTTCTTGTAGGACGTTTTCTTGTATGAACTTTATTGATTTATCTTTTGTATTCACTATTGGAGATTTGGATCACCTATAAAAAGACTATTTTAACCCTTAAATATCTTAACATCATATAAAATATTGAATTCTTTTATCTAAATAATTGCCTTAATTATAAAAAAGATACATTACAGGAAATAAAACATTGATTCCTTTTTTGTCATGACCATATCATCGCCTCCTACACCCCTTTTTAATACACAATCAAATTCCAAGAGAAGGGTGTTGAAATCCATGAAAATAGATAAGAGACTAATTGTAAAAGTGAGGTGTATTTTGGTTAAGAATATAAGTTATTTTTAGAACTAGTACCAATTAAGGTACTAGGGAAAGAAATAAACAAATTGAACCTACCAAATGATATGACTGAAATATTGATAAAATAGGAACTAAAGGGCCATTCAATGAAATAAGAGATGATGTAGAAACTTGATAAAAAAATAAATGTGTAAAGATACCAAAAACACAGTCAAGAGGGATGGGTATGTGTAGGATCATGGTGTGCCAAAAAGTGGCTATCTAAAAAATATGTAGTACTTAAATGTCTCAAAGCATTTCAAAATATATTCCAACTTTTTTCGCACCCATCCTAATACTAAATAAAAATAATTAATACCTTTATCAAGCCTACTATATTTTTCGATACCAACCCTATATGGTCAATTTTAAAAATGTCCCAAAAAAGTGTTTTGGGTATGATCTTTTGTATTTTTTTAATTCAAATGTGTAGCTGACGAGATTTATTTCACAAAAAATTCATTAAATGAAAAGGGTTTCTTAAGAATGTTGTTAGATTTCCATAAATTTAAGGTTTTCCAAATTATGATTTTAGTATATAATTATTACTTATTTTCTAATGGAGTTACGTATAAAGTGTTGATTGACACACAACTTGAAGAAAAACTATAACTTTTAAATGGTACAAAAATTTTGAAATCCAAAAGATTCATCACATTCTATTCTTCTTCTACTATAATGAGAAAAAAAAAAAAAAAAAAAAATTTTGTAGAATTTCTAATTTATTAAGGTGGTTAGACACAAGATTTTTAATTGAAAAAATACTAAAGTAGAAAATTAATTATTTATTATTTATTGAGAATAAAAATACACAAAAAATTGGGTGACATCCAAACATGAGTATATTTCTTCTATCTAGAATATTATTTAGAAATATTATCATTTGGTTTTGATTAAGGTGGTCAAAGATATGTCCACTTCTTATTTTTGTCTTGAAAGTTTTGTACTATTGCATTAAAATCAAAACTTTGATGAGCCAATTTTTGAAAATTTTTAGATAAGGCCTAGTAGTTTAGAAACTAAATTTAGTCTTGTAGAGATTTTTTTTCTCTCAACATTTTGATATAATGTTTATAATAAGTAGAAAATTGGACATGAATTTGACATCACCATGATTTGGTGATTTTCTATTGCCACACAAGAGCATAGTTTGTTTGACCATGATCTTGCACATACCCAAATAAATTGTTGCAAAATGTAGTTGTTCCTTTTTAAGATGGTACGAAAGGAAAGAAATGGAAAAGGAAAAAAATATTAAAAGACTCAATAAGTGGGTTAATACTAATACTGAAATAAATTAGTGAAATATACCTTAGTTGAATAAATGTGTCACCCACTAATATCATATTTGGAAGTGTAATGATCCTTAAATAGGATATTTGATATTTTATAGAAGTAATTAAAATATATTTCTAATATTGTTCCCCTTCTTTATATCTTTCTCATTTAAATTTATATTAATATCAATGGTCATGTATTTTGGAACTATTTATTAATTAATATTCTACTATATTAATAATATTACTATTCCTAAGTCATGTAGTTAACTTATTCAATTAATATGTATTCAATAAGTAATTAGGCACTCTGATACATATATAATTTAATTGATCATTTTACATTATCAATTTCTTATCATAAGTAGCGTTATTGAATATAATTTAATAGTTATTAAATGCATTGTTATATTTAATATGTTTTTATATATATTAATGGTTGTTTATGATAATTTAGTCATTGTCTCTTTATCTATCTTTCTGGGCTCATGATAGGAAGCATATTAAAAATACATAAGACAAAAAATAAGAAATACAAAGGCAACACAAATGATGATGTCCCTCATGTTTTTTTTGTAAGAGAGAGAGAGAGAGAGAGAGAGAGAGAGAGAGAGAGAGAGATTATCGTTCCTACAAAGTTTTTTGTTCCTTATGATGAATAAAAAAAAAGAATCATTAAATGGTCTAGTTGGTTTGTGTTCTAGGTAATCAATAATGTGCACTCATTGGCACATTTTTTCATGTATATGTGTACAACTACATGATAAGTTTCTTCATGTCACCATAATGTACAAATATTTTAGTGCTCCTTTTGGATGGATAGGGGCCCATCATCTTTAGTGATAAGTCTATCTGAATGGATTTTTGTGAGATTGACAAGGGTTAGTTATACCCATAAAGGAGTTACATGTTGTAATACAAAAGAAAAATCTCATCAAAAGTCAAATATATTACAAGGAGTGAATACTAATTCCCACTTCTTATGGTGACTATGTAAACACAAATATCATAAGCTAGAGGATCAAGGATATGTTGGATACAATTGTTAATTGTGTATTGTCTTTGATGTTACACAAATGTCATATCAGTCATCAGACAGAGTCTACCGAGCTTAGATGATCAACAAAGCAATTTACAGTGTTAACCGAGCTCCCATGATTAATGAAAAAAACTTAATGTTTATCGATCTCACTCGGGAAACAAAGGATCTTGTAGCAAAAAGTTAATGTTTACCAAACTCACTCGGGCATCAAAGGATCTTGTAGAAAAAAATTATTGTTAACTGAGCTCCCAAGGTTAACAAAGAAAAGTTAATGTCTACCGAGCTCACTCAGTTATCAAAGGAAATGTGGTAGAGAGTTAGCTTCTACCGAGCTCACAAGGTTAGCAAAGGAAGGTTAGTGCTAACCGAGTTCACTCAGTCTCCAAAGGATTTTTGCAGGGTTTGTAGCATTTATCGAGCCTTACTTGGTTAAGATTAGAAAACCATTCTGGAGTAGTGGTCCTCGAGCTAGGTCGGCCACCGAAGGATTTTATTGTTTTAATATTAAGTTCAATTGTTTCATGTAGCCAAATGATGTAATGATTTTTTCAGTTGTCGTAACTTATATTTGAGCCAACTTGATAATCTGAAAGGTATATATTTAGATGTTCAAGTTGTGAATTAAAGTGTGTGTGTGTGTGTGAGTATATGGATGAGGATGGAATAAGCGAATAATGAGCAAATTCTGATGAAGGATTAGATATCTTGGATGAGCTATAAAGTTGTATTTGATTAGTAAGGATCCAATAAAGTAGAATAGAAGATCTATAATCAGCAAAAGATAAGTTGCATATCATTCAAGTCACCTTATTGTTGCTTTCTAATCATTGTAACAGTGAATCTAGAATCTCTTAACATAGTTGGTTTAATAGCCATTTTGTAAATCCTCTAACAAGGTGATAGTTTAGTTGAATTTTTCTAAAGACCTCTAACTAGGCCACTCCTAACAGGGTGATTAAATCCTCTAACAAGGTCACACCTAACAGTGTGCATTGTAACCTTTAACAGGATTGGCTCCTAATAGGGCTCACTTCAGAAGAGTGAAAATTGGTGACTAGTTACTTGGTGGTTTTCCCATATTGGGTTTCCACGTTAAATCTGGTGTCTCTTGTGTTTATTTATTTTAACCTTTGCAAGCATAATAATAACTATGAATGCTAGATGATCAGTAATTAATTAACCTATCGAGTTACAATATTCCTACACTATTTATCGAGTATCAGTAGTAAGTAAATATTATAAACATCTAAGGTATTTTTTGAATTGTTTTTGTTGTAACTAATTCACCCCTCCCCTCACAGTTACTTCATCTATATTTCCAACAATTGGTATCAGAGCCTTTGGTGCTTGCAGGACAAGATTTCAAGGATCTAAGCCAAAGATCAAGATGTCTTATAAGAGGGAAATTCCAAGACTTAATAGGGAGAACTTCTCAGCATGGCAAGGGTTGATGAGACTTCATCTAGCTTCTATTGGAGATACATGACTAAAATAAGTTGACAAAAATATGCAGAACTAGCTGGTACACTATCTGTCAATGATAATTTTGAAAAGAAGACCCACAACATTATGATGATAGATATAGCATCTTCTCTAAGTTATGAAGAATTTGATGACATCAAGGACTGAAAATCTACATTTGAAATGTGAGAAAAGCTGAAAGAAATCTATGGAGGAGATGATAATGTAAGAAGAGCCAAATCAGAAAGTCTGAGAGGACAATTTGATCAGATGAGGATGAGAGAGGATGAAAACATTGCAAAATATGTTGAAAGAGTCAAAGCATGTGTCAGTGCAATCAAAGCATCTGGAGGAAATATCAAGGAGGAGACAGTTATAAGTAAAGTTCTTAAAACTCTACTTCCCATTTATACAATCAAATTTTCTACAATTCAAGATAGAAGATGTGAAGCAAATCATAAGATAAATCTAGAGGCCATAGTTGGAAGATTAACTGCATTTGAACTAGACAACTTTGACAACTATGTTCCAGCTTCCAAAAACATTGAATCAACATTTGAAGCCAAGATTTTACTCAAGGAGAAAAGTAAAAAGAAAAATGAATCTCAGTCAAGAAGTGAAGATGAATTAGACCAAAGTTCAGACAGTGATCTTGAGGTGATTGAAGCTCTACTAGCAAGAAAATATTCTAGAGGTAGAGGAAACTATAAAGGTAAAGTTCCTCTAATCTATTTTTCATGTGAAGAAATTGGTCATATTGCTGCTAGGTGTCCAAACAAGTAGAAGAAAGATGAGAAGAAAGGTTGCAAGTACAATGGTAAGAAAGACTTCAAATCATTCAAGGATAAAGGTAAGAAAACATGTTTTATGGCTAAAGATTTTAATGATTCTAATGATGAAGAAGAAGATAAAATTGTCTATATTGCTATGAAAGATGAGTCTGATAATGATGAGGAAATGGCACTCATTTCTCATATGAGAAAAAATGATACATGGATCATAGATAGTGGTTGTTCTCATCACATGACTGGTGATAAAACTAAGTTTGAGTACTTCGAAGACTATGATGGTGGCAGTGTAATATTTGGTAACAATGAACCTTGTTGTATAAAAGGAAGAGGAAGAATATCTATAGCCAAAGAACTTATATGTGATAATTCCTATTGGGTAGAAGGACTAAAGCATAATCTATTGAGTGTGGCATGGCTACTCAATAATGGATTCAAAGTAGAATTCATGCATGGAAAAGCAAGATTGCTGGATGGCAAAGGAAAACTGATTGGATCAGGCACTCAAACAAAAGGTAACTTATTTTATCTTGAACTTGGTGAATGTTCATGTTTTATTGCTCAAGTTGAAGAAAGTTGGTTATGGCATAAAAGGTTGTGTCATGTAAATTTTGATAACTTGGTGAAGATAAGAAAATTCAAGAAAGTAAGAGGCATTCCAAATATAAATAAACCTAAGGTCGGTCTATGCAAAAATTGTCAGATTGGTAAAATGGGAAGGAATACTTTTAAAAGTAAAAACTATAAGTTAGAAGATATATTAGAAATTATGCATACTAATTTATGTGGACCCATTGGAATTGAAAGCTATACTGGAGAAAAATTCTTCATTCTTTTTGTTGATGATTACTCAAGAATGATGACTATCATGTATCTAAAGAACAAATCAAAAGCATTTGAGAAATTCAAATGGTATTTGGCCAGAGTAGAAAAGGAAATAGGAAAAATATTGAAATGTTTGAGGTCAGACAGAGGTGGAGAATTCATTTCACATGAGTTCAATAAATTTTTCATTGTGAAAGAACCTTAATGATTGAAAATAACATTGCTATCAAATATTGGAAGGAAGCTATCAGCACTATAGTTCATACCTTGAACCAAGTACAGCTTAAAAAGGACTCATTCAAAACTCCCTAATGTAAGTTATCTAAAAGTATTTGGAAGTAAATGTTACATTTTGAAAGAATCTAGAAAAGGAAAATTTGATGTAAAAGGTGATGAAGGAATATTTTTGAGATACTCTTGCAAAAGTAAAGCATATAGATGTTTGAACTTGTCTACTTACAAAGTCATAGAAAGTGCACATGTGAAAGTTGATGAGTTTGCAGAAAGGACTGAAGAAGAAAGCGAAAGGGAACCAGAAGATTATAGAAGGTTTGTTTTCACTGAACTTGATATAGTACCAATCAATTAGGAATCTTCTACTCCCTAGTCATTAGTAATCGAGTTATAGGAAGTTCAAACCGAGGTACAACAACTCGAGTTACATTCAAATGCTATCGAGCAAGTGTGTACCAAGTCTGAAGGCCCCGAGCCAATATCTATCAAGCCAGAATAACTAGAACATGAATTTGAAGTACAAGAGGATAACAATGAAATTCTTTTAAGAGGCAAGGAACTTGTATTAGCAAAATATGTCAAAAAACATCATTCAGCAGATCAGATCATTAGAGACAAATTTGAAGGAACCATGACAAGAAGTAAGTTGAAAGGTACTTGTTTACTTGCTGATTTTGAACCTAGAAATATAAATGATGAATTGGGAAATGATAGTTGGATTGAGCCTATGAATGAAGAAATAGAGCAGATAGAGAAAAACAAGACATGGACTCTTGTACCCAGGCCTAAAGATAAAAATGTGATTGGAACTAAGTGGGTATTCAGAAACAAGTTGGATGAAGATGGTAAAGTATCAAGAAACAAAGCTAGACTAGTATGCAAAGGATATGCTCAAGAAGAAGGAATAGACTATGGAGAAACTTTTGCTCCTATAGAAAGATTGGAAGGAGTCAGAACCTTACTAGCATATGCTACTCACAAAGGATTCAAATTTTATCAGATGGATGTCAAGTCAACATTCCTCAATGGTATACTAGATGAAGAGGTTTACATTGAACAACCTGAAGATTTTGTTGATCCAGATAAGAAGAACATGGTCTGAAAATTACACAAGGCATTGTATGGTCTGAAACAAGCCCCTAGAGCATGCTATGAAAAATTGCATAACTATCTTATTTAGATTGGTTTTCAAAGAACTAATGATAAAAGTAGCTTGTATATAAAGGAAGGACCAGATAATAAAATTGTTTTGACAAAAATATTTGTAGATGATACTATTTTCACAGGGAATGATGATCTTTGCAAAGAATTTTTAGAGCAAATGAAAAAGGAATTTGAAATGTCTATGTTTGGAGAGATCAAATTCTTTGTTGGTCTTCAAATTTAGCAGAATAAAAATGGTATCTACATCACTCAATCAAAATACATCAAGGAGATATTGAAAAAGTTTGGTATGGAAGATTGTAAACCAATTGGGACTCCTATGTGTACTGGATTAAAACTTACCAAGGAAGATGAATCAAAAGAAGTAGATCAAACATTGTATAGATCTATGATTGGAAAGTTGTAGTACTTAGTTCATACTAGGCCAAATATTGCCCTTGTAGTTGGTATTGTAGCAAGATTTTCAGCAAAACCAAGATAAAATCACATGATGGCAATCAAAAGAATAATGAGATACTTGAAAGGAACTAATGTTTATGGTTTATGGTACAAATTTGGAGGTAATATAGATTTGAAAGTGTTTACTAAGGCTGATTGGGAAGGAAACCTTGATGACAAAAAAGGTACAAGTGGAGGAGCATTCTTTCTTGAAAAGAGGTTGGTTTCTTGGACAAGCAAAAAGAAAAATTGTACATCTCAATCTACAATAGAGGTAGAGTATGTTGCTACTGTAGTAAACTATTCTAATAGTGTTTGGTTTAAATAGTTGTTGGAAGGCATGAAGGTGGAAATCAAAGAACCAGTTGTTATGTTCTATGATAATACAAGTGCAATAAACATATCTAAGATTCCAGTGATGCATTCCAAAACCAAGCACATTGCAATAAAATATCATTTTGTTAGAGAATTGGTGCAAGATAAGGAGATCGGATTGGAATATGTTCATACAAAGGAACAAATTGCTGACATATTCACAAATCCATTACCTAAGGATGCATTCTTGTATCTAAGAGGTAAGTTAGGGGTCACTCCCCTATCTGAAGTTCACTAAAATGAAGTTTTAGTGATGCATCAATGCATACCAAGTTGAAGATCTATCAGTTGATGCAACATAATTAGGAAATATTGCATATGAATCAGTACTATAGGTACATTAAAATTCATTTGAATTGTGTTGTCTTTGGCATGTGTTGTTAAAGAGGGAGAGTTTTACTGTCATATCTTTCTGAAATTTGTTTGAGAAGAAGTAATTAAAGAGAGATTACTGAAAGAGGGAGAGTTTTCTATCTAATAGAGAAATTTGTTCTGACAGAAAAAGGCTTGTTAGAATTGTTTTCAAATTTCATTCAAATTTCATTCTACTATGACATGTTGGGTTGCCATCAATGCCAAAGAGGGAGATTGTTGGATACAATTGTCAATTGTGTATTGTCTTTGATGTTACACAAATGCCATATCACTCATTAGATAAATTCTACTGAGCTTAGATGATCAACAAAGCAATTTACAATGTTAACCAAGCTCCCATGATTAACAAAGAAAAGTTAATGTCTACCGAGCTCACTCGACCATCAAAGGATCTTGTAGCAAAAATTTAATGTTTACCAAGCTCACTCAGGCATCGAAGGATCTTGTAGCAAAAAGTTAGTGTTAACCAAGCTCCAAGGGTTAACAAAGAAAAGTTAATGTCTACCAAGCTCACTCCATTATCAAAGGAAATGTGGTAGAGAGTTAGCTTCTACCGAGCTCACAAGGTCAGCAAAGGAAGGTCAGTGCTAACCGAGTTCACTCTATCTCCAAAGGATTTTCGCAGGGTTTGTAGTGTTTATCGAGCCTCACTTGGTTAACACTAGAAAACCATTCATGAGCAGTGGTCATCGAGCTATGTCGACCAGTGAAGGATTTTATTGTTTTCATATTAGGTTCAATTGTTTCATGCAGCCAACTGATGTAATGATTTTTTCAGTTGTTGTAACTTATATTTGAGCCAACTTGATAATCTAAAAGGTATATATTTAGATGTTCAAGTTGTGAATTAAAGTGTGTGTGTGTGTGAGTATATGGATGAGGATGGAATAAGTGAATATTGAGAAAATTCTGATGAAGGATTAGATATCCTGGAGGAGCTCTAAAGTTGTATTTGATTAGTAAGGATGTAGAAAAGTAGAAAAAAAGATCGGTAATCAGAAAAAGATAAGTTGCATATCATTCAGGTCACCTCATTGTTGCTTTCTAATCATTGTAACAGTGAATCTAGAATCTCTTAACAGAGTTGGTTTAACAACCATTTTGTAAATCCTCTAACAAGGTGATAGTTTAGTTGAATTTTTCTAAAGACCTCTAACCAGGCCACTCCTAACAGGGTGATTAAATCCTCTAACAAGGTCACAGCTAATAGTGTGCATTGTAACCTTTAACAGGGTTGGCTCCTAATAGAACTCACTTTAGAAGAGTGAAAATTGGTGACTAGTTACTTGGTGGTTTTTCCCATATTGGATTTCCACGTTAAATCTGGTGTCTCTTGTGTTCATTTATTTTAACCTTTGTAAGCATAATAATAACTATGAATTCTAGACGATCAATAATTAATTAACCTACCGAGTTACAGTATCCCTGCACTATTTACCGAGTATCAGCAGTAAGTAAATATTATAGACATCTAAGGGATTTTTGAAATTTTTTTTGTGGTAACTGATTCATCCCTCCCCTCTCAGTTACTTCATATATATTTCCAATAGGATAACTACTTATAAGAAAAAAGGAGATATCCTTTAATAAATAAGATATGCCACAAAGATAACAAAATTATTAACACTTGTAAGATGTTGAAATATATATTTATGAATATTCATGTCAATTATGATAAGAAACCATTGTAAGGAAGAAATTTTTTTGACAATAAATTCACCTTCAAGAGGAGTGTTTTGACAAAGAAAAAAAATTCAAGACAAAATAGGGGAATAAGAGCAAGAATTTTCTCATTTAGCTCCCCATGTCCATAGTATATGGTTAAATAATTATAATGAGCATAATTTTCAAATGAAGAAGAGGTGATGATCAAGGACATAAACATCTCACCAGAGAGAACCTTGATAGAGACAATAACTCCTTGTAGAAGAATAATAACACATAATAAAAGAAATTCCATTTTGCTAAGGAAATTTGATCCCTAGACAAAGATATAAATATTATACATAAAATCATGCCACCTAAGTATAGTGGAAAAAAATGAGAAATAGGAAGAATAACCAGCTCAAGAAGAATAGATCTAAATAGGTAGAAAAAAATATCACTCAAAAATTAAATAAATGGAGGAATGTGTCTGGTTCACAAAAAAATTATGGTGGAAAATACAAGCATTAAATTTGTTAATGTAAACTAAATGAGATGAGCTCAATAGTTGAACATTTTTGTTAGAAACTATTCAATACAAATTAAAGAGGGGCTTCTAAAAAAAACTCTAAATATGACTTAAGTTAGATTAGAACCAATAATATATGGTAAAATAATTATATTATTAAATCCAAATTATATTAGAGAAGAACAAAAGAAAGTATTATTCAATAAAATGTTCATTGATTTTTAGATTTTAAATGTGATCAAAGTGAATTAATTTAATTAATTAATTTAGATTGAAAATGATTAAATTTACAAAGACTAATTCATGTTCAAACAAATATGTATTCCTAACAATGAAATAAATAAGAACATAGATGCAAGAGAAGGAGAGAGTAAGTGCCTTACAATAAAGATGAGTACTATAAGACACCTTTCTTCATAGAAAATTGTTGACTATAAACTATGAAACAAAGAAATGACTACAGATCTAAAATTAAGACCAAAACCCTAGAAATCCCTAAAATATAGGAATCTCCTTGTATAGTTTGATTTGGTTAACCTATATTAGTATTTGTTACACCAAGTTGGAAAGTTAATATAAGTTGGAAATAGATTCAACCACATATCTCCCATAAGAATTGAAATATAAGTTTCCAAATCGAAATCCCAAATTTTGATAACCTTTTCTTGCACATAAATTTTTTAATTTATTTGTTGGGAGGATGCGGGGAAGGATTTCCTTGCTCAATTATGAGATATAGGAATCAAGCTTGAAAAATAAATTAGTAGAGCCAAATCTAACGAGGACAAATATAATTATTCTTATAGATGGAGTTAAATTTAGTATGTAATTAAGTATGTTAATTTAATAACTTTAACTCAATAAAAATGAAAAAGAAAACTATATAATTCAAAACCTTATGAATCATGTTGTTTGTGACTTTCCTTGATGATGAACAGGAGAACTTGAAAGAGTGAATGAAATATCTCCTCAAAAACCAAATTGTACTACCACTCTAACTAAAGAGTATTGATTGCAATAGGAAATGCTTTAGGGATGTTTGGTGTATGCCTTGGAAAATCTACTCAAATGTTTTTTTGATACCTCACACGTATGTGTTTGATTGATATTTTTTTATAAGGATTAGAATAATTGAGAGGTGGTTGAATTTATCCATAGGTCTAGATGTACCAACTCTACTTTTAAGAACTTCTAACAACTAAATCAGACTCTTAAATTCACTCAATCAATATAGAAAATCATCAGTAATTCAACTTATTCATATCAATAATTAGCTATCTAATTTAGTGTTAGAAAAATTGTAGAAACATATAACATTAAAAATCATGAAATATAAAACCAATATTCACTCAAGTGTGACACTAGGATTTAACATGGAAACCCAATTTGGGAAAAAACATCGAGTAACATTCTAACAATTTTTTACTCTTATGAAGTGATCTTAGTTAAGAGACAACCCTATTAATAGTTAGACAACACACTATTAGGTGTAACCCTATTAGGAGTATTATTTTTAGAGGTCTTCAAAAACATCCCATCAAAATATCACCTTGATAAAAGGGTTTACAACATGACTTTTAGTTCAATCTTGATTAAAGGATTTGTATTGCCGCAATAGTTAGAAAGTTATGCCTAGGTTAATATGATAAATCAAAACTCTATTTTAATTTTAGATCTCTATTTATTTCATTCCTAGTTCACTGAGTAGTTTTCATCACATAGACCATCTCTAATCTTCTTAGCAACTCCTCAAGTAATGCCACTTCTACCAACTTTTCACTTTTCCTCTGCAACCCTTATTCTTCCACTTATTCCTCAAAAATTAGCCAAGCAACTTTAAAATATCTCATATGCATCCTTAAAAATTTAGGTTTATGATTTTGACACTTAAACATAACCATAGATCTTAGGGTTTGATCTAATTCATTGAATTTTTTCATCATTTTGTCTTTCTTCTTCTTTCCTTGAAACTTTTGAAAACATCTCATTGAATCTTCACCATAGATCACACAAAAAAAAAATCCATACATTAAATATGTCATATTACCAATCCTCATCTTTAACACATTTTAACTATTCAATTAATTTAAATATGTCTGCCTAAAATCTTCTTTCTTTCTCAAATTGTTAATATGTTGTCACTCAGTCATCACTAAGTAACTTGATTACTACTTGTCTATCTCTCTTAGCTTGCATTAGCTTTCTTGGCCATTACTATGCTCGACCACTCCTTCATTTTAGCTTCATCTTGCTTGGTAATTACCATAAGTTGGCTAATATTTATTTTATTCGATAATACTTAAGTACCTTAATATTCTAGTCGATAATGCTTAACATCTTAATTTACCTAGTACTTTGTTGTTTGGTCAAACTAGTGTTTTACTTAGGTTCTTGACATGTATTAATAATTTCTTCTACACATCAACTCATTTTTATTCTTAACTTAATACATTGATGAAAAAACATAATATCTTGTTAAAACTCAGCTATTCAAGCTCCCTTTGTAGTTCCATCATAATTACTCCTCTTTACTTAACCATTTTACTAGTTCATCTTGTTATTAGTCATTTTCAATATTCTTCATCATTCAAATGATATGGCACTTTACACTATTAGAAAATGTATTACTAGTAATGTTTAACATTAATTAGAAAATATATAATTACCCTAAAACCCTCTTAAGATAAACTTGCCGAGTAGCTGAAAACCTAGAAACTACTATTAAAAGTAGATCCAAGGGTACTGGAAACAAATCCTAATGAGGCACCAAAGAAAAACCAAATATATGAAAATAGGAGAAATAGATAAGACAAAATAGGAAAACCCCTAGTCTAAGAAGAGATGGAAAGTATGTTGAAGAACTAGTGAAGGATTGATGTAGCCTCCAAACTAGGGAATGTATGAGAAGATATGAATAAATGGATGATCATGTAGAACACCACTGAACCATGAAAGGTTGTAAATATTTGTCAAAATTATTTTTTAATTTGAAGAACAACCACTAAAATAGAACCTGACCAAGTAGAGAAGACTATAATTGAAATGAGTTCTCTTACAAGAAACTACTCAAATAAGGAGAAACACAAAGGAAAAAAATCTAACCTTGAAGATGTTGGAAATATAAGAGGAGTAATTGAGGGGGGGGGGGGGGGGAGGGTGGAATCAATTACCACTAAAATATATCCCAGATCCCTTAGATGTCAACTTAAAAATTCAAACTGATAAAACTGATTATTGTTGATGCTTGATAAACACACATAAATTGTTGAAAGTTAGTAATCAATTATCCTTGTTATCAGTAATTACTTAACCTTAATTAGCATGCATAAGAGAAAATAAATGAACACATAATACACTAGAATTTAACGTGGAAACCCAATATGAGAAAAACCACCAATGTAACTAGCTACTATTTTCCACTCTTCTAAAGTAAGTCCTATTAGGAGCCAACTTGGTTAAAGGTTACAAAACACAATATTAGGTGTGACCCTATTAGAGGATTTAATCACCCTATTAAGAGTGCCCTTGTAAGAGGTCTTAAAAAAATTCAATGTAATCTCCACCTTGTTAGAGGATTTACAACTGGCTATTAAACCAACTCTGTTAAGAGATTTTAGATCACTGCTACAATGGTTAGAAAGTAACAATGAAATGACCTAATTGTGATGCAATTGCATTGTTGAATCCAGATCTCTATTCTACTTATACTTGATCCTTCCTAATCGAATGTCACTTTTTTTCTCCACAAAGATACTTGCTTATCCTTCAAGTTCACTTCCACTCTTTTCTCTTTTTAATTCTATCAACACACTTACACACTTTGAAATCATGACTTGACCTTATACTTATATCAACTAGATTGTCAAGTCAGGTCAAATACAAATTAGAAATACCAATATTCATTATTGTAGTTGGCTAGAATCAATAGGTAAAACAATCAAGCTTTACTTACAAAAATAAGAAAGTCCTTTGGTAGTTGACCCTGCTCGATAGAAACTAGCTCTAAAATGATTTCTTGTATTAACAAATAGAGGCTCGATTAACACTGCAAACTTGTGAAAATCCTTTGGTAACTAAGTGAACTCAATTAGCACTAATTCTATTAAACTTTCCTTCATTAACCGAGTGAGCTCGGTTAACACTCTTTTCTGCATAATTCTTTGGACACCTAAGTGAGGTTGGTAGACACTAATTGTCATTTGATATGACATTTGTGTAACATCAAAGGCAACACATAATTAAATAATTGTATCCAACAATCTCCCTTTTTGGCATTGATGACAACACAACATGTCATAGCACAATAAAATTTGGGAACAAGACTCCCTCTAATAGAAAGTTTCTCCCTCTTTGATTTTACGTCAAAATTTTTTCTTTCATTGTAGTATTCTCCCTCTATGAAAGAATTACTTAACTTTCTTCCTCTTGGATGACAAAATTTCAAAAATATATGACAGTAAACTTCTCCCTCTTTGACAAAACATGCCAATGAAAACACATGTCAAATTAGTATCAATGTACCTTGATTACTAATTCATATGCAATATTCTCTTGACTATGTTGCATCAACTGATTGACCTTTAACTTGGCTCCTGCTAATGCATCACTAAACTTTATTTTGTGAGCTTCACATAGGAGAATGACCCCTAGCTTACCTCTTAGATACAAGAATGCATCCTTAGGTAATGGCTTGGTGAATATGTCTGCAATCTATTCTTCTGTATTAACATATTCCAATATAACTTCTTTATCTTGCATTAGTTCTCTAACAAAGTGATATTTTATAGAAATGTGCTTTATTCTAGAATGCGTCATTGAGTTCTTTGATATGATAATTGTACTAGTGTTATCACAATACATGACCATTGACTCTTTGATTTCAACCTTCATTCCTTCCAACAATTGTTTGAACCAAATAATATTAGAACAATTTACTACTAGTGCCACATATTCTTCTTCTACTGTGGATTGGGATGTGTAGTTTTGCTTCTTGCTTGTCCAAGATACTAGTCTTTTACCAAGAAAGAAAGCTCCACCACTACTTTTTTTTAGTCATTGAGATTTTCTACCCAATTAGCATCAGTAAATACTTTTAAGTCAAGGTTGCCTCCAAGTTTATACCATAAGCCATTGTCTTCAGTTCCTTTCAAATATCTCAAGATTCTTTTGATTTCCATCATGTGGTTTTCTCTAGGTTTTGTTGAGAATCTTGCCACTATTCCAACTACTAAGGAAATATTAGGCCTTGTGTGAACTACATACTGTAATTTCTCAATCATTGATCTATATAAGGTTAGATCTACTACTTTGGAGTCATCATCTTTGGTAAGCTTAAGTGCAATACAAATGGGGTTTCCAACTAGTTTTGAATCTTCCATTCCAAAAAATTTTAGTATCTCTTTGATATACATAGATGGTTGAATGCACAAAGTTGGGTCACAATTTTGCGGAAGTCAAATCTGCAAAATGAGACATCTTAGAAATGGGTACCCAATTTTATAAATTGGGCACCCATTTTCAGCTCGGGTGCCGGATCCTAAATGTAAAAAATGGACACCCATTATTTTTAAAAATCGAGTACCTATTTTTTATTTTCAAAAAATGGGTACCCATTTCTCAAAAAATTAAAAATTTGAATTTTTAAGAAACAGGTACCCATTTAAAAAAAAAAAAAAAAATGGGTACCCATATTTTAAAAGTAAAAAAGGGTACTCGTTTCTTAAAAATTCAAATTTTTAAGTTTTTGGCAGATTTTACATGCCGCTTTTAGCTTTTCAAAACATGAACCCATTTTTTGAAATTCAAATAACGAGTGCCCATTTCTTACAACATGAGGCAAGATTTTTTTTTCCTACCTCAGATTTTGGTTTGGGACAGGCTTGGTGAGACCAAGCCTATGCCTTGGCCTCTCAAGATTTGGCTAAGGCATTGAACTGACAAATTCATGCCTTGCCATAATTTTTAGAGGGTCTTCCTGATCAAAATTTTTTACGAAACAAAAACCCATTAGAGCTCTCACTGTCCTGATTCCAAAAATATAAATTTTATAGAGTTATGATTTTACTTACTATTTTTTTATTATTTTTTAATCAAAGGTGGTACCTAAATGTAAAATAGCAACATTAACTAAAACTTTAATAACTTTTTTAGTTTATATTTTTTCTTAAATTAATTTATATGTCATCAATATACATTCAATTCTTTTGAAGTTAAACAATAAACTGAAAAAAGTGAAATTTTGATCAAATTATGGTGTCCGTACACGAGAGATTTTAAAATTTTCCTTTATAGCCAACTAAAAATTAATAAAAGAAAAATATTCATTAAAAAATTCAAGAAAAATATTCTCATCAATCTTTGGTGTGTCAGGTAACTCCATTAAAAGGATTCACAAAAATTCATTCATTTGTGTCAAATTATGGTGTCCGTACATGAGTGTGGTATGGTCCTAAAACAAACATTTTAAAAAAGTGGTTTTTAAAGATCCATACCAAAAAAAAATCTATCATATGGGTATACAAATAAATTACATATTCAAAAAGAAGATTCTAGGCACTACAATTTTTATTTATGAAGTTTTTTTATATTTAATCTCTAAATGGCTCAAATTTTTGCATTAATTGACAAAATATTTCAAAAACAGGAAAAACACTTCCACTTTTTGGCCAAAAGTGAGACCCAACTTCTTGCACTAACCCAAATTGAGTGATATAGATATCATTTTTATTCTATTGTATCTGGAATTTAAGAAAGATTTTTATCTCACCAAACATGGACATCTCAAACTCTTTATTCATTTGTTCTAAAAATGCTTTGCATAGGTCATCATTTCCTATAAATAGTGTATCATCCACAAACACTTATGCCAACACAATCTTCTTATCTAGTCCTTCCTTGATATACAAATTACTATTATCATTTGTTCTTTGAAAACCAATATGCATTAGATAGTTATGTAATCTTTCATAAGAAATACTAGGAGCTTCTTTGAGATCATATAATGCTTTGTGTAATTTTCAGCCCATGTCCCTTTGGTCATGATCAATAAAGCCTTCTAGCTATTCAATGTAGACTTCTTCATCAAGAATTCCATTCAAGAATGCAGAGTTAACATCTAGTTGATATACTTTGAATCCTCTGTGAACTACGTATGCAAGTAAAGTCCTAACACCTTTCAATGTTGCAATAGTGGAAAAATTCTGACCATAATCAATACCTTCTTCCTGAGAATAGCCTTTACATACTAATCTTGCTTTATTTCTTGACACTTCTCCATCTTCATTTAGCTTATTTCTGAATACCCATTTTGTACCAATCACATTTCTATCCTTAGGCCCAAGAACAAGAGTCCAAGTTTTGTTCTGTCCTATTTTTTATATTTCTTCATTCATAGCCTCAATCCAACTTTCATTTTCTAGTGCAACTTTAACACTTCTAGGTTCAAATTCAACAAGTAAACATGTACCTTTTAGTTTTCTACTTTTCACAGTTCCATTTGATTTATCTCTAATAATTTGATTAGGTGCATGATGCCTTTTGACATATTTAAGAAATATTGGTTATTTGACTTTTGAATGAGTTACATTGTCTTCATTTTGAATTTCAACTTTAGGCTCAGGTTTTTTTGTTTGTGGCTTGTGCCCTTTAGACTCAGTATGCACTAACTAGGTAGATTCTAAAAGTGACTTGTGTCCTTGTGACTCCGTTTGGACTTCATGCAATTTGATAACTATGGAGAGTTCAAGAGGTGAAGTCTCCTCATTGTCAAATATGTTTGGCAATGTATTAGGTTCATAGTAAACAAATCTTATGTAGTCCTCTAGTTCCTTTTTACTTTCTTCTTCAGTCTTTTCTGTAAACTCATTGATTCTCACATGTGCACTTTCTATGATCTTTTGAGTAGAAAAATTCTGACATTTATATGATTTACTTCTGCAGAAATATCCTAGAAATATACCTTCATCACTTTTTACATCAAATTTGTCTTTTCTAGATTATTTCAAGATATAACATTTGCTGCCAAATACTTTTAGGTAACTTACATTGGGTTTGTATCTATACCATAGTTTATAGGGAATTTTATCTGAGTCCTTCTTTAACTAAACTTGGTTCAAAGTATGGACTACAATACTGATAGCTTCCTTCCAGTGTTTTATAGCAACATATTTTTTGATCATTAGTGTCCTTGCACAATCCATGATGGATCTATTTCTTCTTTCAACTAATCCATTCTCCTCAAGAGTACCAGGGGTTGATACTTGTCTTTTGATTCCTCTTTCTATGCAGAAATTATTGAGTTCATTGGAGACAAATTTACCACCTCTATCTAATGTTAAGAATTTCAATCTTTTTCCAGTTTCCTTTTCTAGTCTTGCAAGATACCATTTGAATTTCTCAAATGCTTTTGATTTTTCTTTTAGATACATAAGAGTCATCACTCTAGAGTAGTCATCAACAAAAAGAATGAAGATTTTTTCTCCACTATAACTTTCTATTCCAATAGGTCTACTTAAGTCAGTATGCACAATTTCCAAAATATCTTTAGAATGATAGTTTTTGCTCTTAAAACTAGTCTTTCCCATTTTACCAATTTAACAATTTTTGCATAAACCAACATCTACTTTCTTCAAACTAGGGATACCTCTTACTTTTCTAAGTTTTCTTATCCTGACCATATTATCAAAGTTTACATGACATAGTCTTTTATACCATAACCAACTTTCTTCTACTTGAGAAATAAAACATGAGCAATCACCAAGATCAAGATAAAATAGGTTACCTTTTATTTTCTTTCTTAATCCAATTAGATTCCCTTTGTCATCTAGCAGTCTTTTCTTGCCATTCATGAACTCTACCTTGAATCCAATTTTGATTAGCTATTCTAAACTTAGTAGATTGTGTTTTAGTCCTTCAACCCAATAGGAATTGTCACATACAAGTTCATTGGTTAATGAGATACAACCTTTTCCTTTTATGCATCAAGGTTCATTATTTCCAAACCTTACACTACCTCCATCATAGTGTTCAAAATGTTCAAACTTTTTTTATGTCTAGTCATATGGTGTGGACATCCACTATCTGTGATCCTCCTATCGTTTTTACCAACATGAGAGGTAAGTTCCATCTTATCTCCTTCATCATCAGATTCATCTTTTACACCAATATACACTATTTCATCCTCACCATTATCAGAATCTTTAACCATAAAACACGTTTTCTTACCTTTTTCTTTGTGGGATTTGTGACCTTTGAATTCCTTCTTGCCTTTGTACTTGTCATTTTTCTTCTCATCCTTTCTTTCTTTTTTTGGACACTTGGCAATAATATGACCAATCTTTTCACAAGAAAAATAGATTAGAGGGATTTTACCTTTGTACTTTCCTCTACTCCTAGAAATTTCTTTACAAGTAGGGCTTCAACAACTTCAAGATCACTATCAGAACTTTCCTCAATTTCCTCTTCACTTTCCATTTGATTTTCTTTTATTTTCTTTTCATTTTCTTGGAGTGAAAGTTTAGCTTCAAATGCAGACTTAATATTTTTTGAAGTAGGAACATAGTTGTCAAAGTTTTCTAGTTCAAAAGCTTGCAATCTTCCTACTAGGGTATCCAAGCCTAACTTGTTATTTGAATCACTTCTGTTTTCTTGAATAGTAGACACTCTAATTGCATAGATAAGAAGCAAAGTTCTAGGAATTTTACTTACAATTGTTTCTTCTTTGATTTCTCATCCTGATGCTCTGATTGTACTAACATTGGCCTTGATTCTTTCCACATACTTTTGCAACATTTTCATCTTCTCTCATCATCATTTGATCAAATTGTCCTCTAAGGCTCTCTACTTTGGCTCTTCTTACATTGTCATCTCCTCCATAAATTTTCTTCAATTTTTTACACATATCAAAAGAAGTTTTACAGTCTTTGATCTCATCAAATTCAGTATAACTAAGAGCAGATGCAATATCAATCATCATAATACTATGGTTCCTTTTCTAAGCAATATCATCAATAGATAATGTTCCAATAAGAGTTTTGTATTCTCCATCAAGGTATTTGCAAGCTAAATCACTGATGGTAGAGAAATGAAGCCTCATAAGTCCTTGGCATGCTACAAAGTTGTCTCTATTTAGCTTTGGAATCTCTTTTTTGTAAGATATTATGATCTTTGGTTTAGGTCTTTGAAACCTTCCTATAAGCATCAAAAGCTCTGATACCAATTGTTGGAAATATAAGAGATGTAACTAAGGGGAGGGGGGGGCGGGGGGGGGGGGGGAATCAATTACTACTAAAATATTTCCTAGATCCTTTAGATGTCAACTTAAAAATTTAGATTGATAAAATTGATTACTACTGATGATTGGTAAACAAACATAAATTGTTGAAACTCGGTAATCAATTATCCTTTAGATGTTATTAGTAATTACTTAACCTTAACTTTCATGCATGAGAGAAAATAAATGAACACATAATACACCAATGTAACTAGCTACTATTTTTCACTCTTCTAAAGTCAACCCTATTAGGAGCCAACCTAGCTAAAGGTTACAAAACACACTATTAGGTGTGACCTTGTTAGAGGATTTAATCACCCTGTTAGAAGTGGCCTTGTAATAGGTCTTAAAATAATTCAATGGAATTGCCACCTTGATAGAGGATTTACAACTAGCTATTTTACCAACTCTGTTAAAATATTTTAGATCATTGCTACAATGGTTAGAAAGTAACAATGAAATAATCTGATTGTGACACAACTGAATTGTTGAATCTAGATCTCTATTCTACTTATACTTGATCCTTCCTAATCGAATGTCACTTTTCTACTCCATGAGGATACCACTTATCCTTCAAGTTCACTTTATCTCTTCTCTCTTTTTAATTCAATCAACAAAATTGCAAACTTTGAAATCACAACTTGACCTTATACTTATATCATCTAGATTGCCAAGTCAGCTCAAATAAAAATTAGAATGACCATTATTGATTACCATAGTTAGCTAGAATCAATAGGTAAAACAATCAAGCTTTACATGCAAAACTAAGAAATTCCTTTGGTAGTTGACCCTACTCGGTAAAAACTAGCTCTAAAATGATTTCCTATGTTAACCAACAGAGGCTCAATTAACACTACAAACTTGCAATAATTCCTTCATAACCAAGTGAAATGGGTTAGCACCAACTCTATTCAAATTTCCCTTATAAATTGAGTGAGCTTGGTTAACACTCTTTTCTGCATAATTCCTTCTATGCCTGAGTGAGCATGGTAGACACTAATTGTCATTTGATATGACATTTGTGTAACATCAAAGAGAACACAAAAGTAAATAATTGTATCCAATAGAAGATACATATGGTATGAAACTCCAAAGCCTAAAGAGTTGATCAATCAAACATGGAAGACTAAATCCAAAGTAGTAATGAAATAAGAGTGTTTATATGGTAAATGATCCCTCTTACCAAAATGTATGGGTGCTAAGCCACTAGATCAACCTAGTACATAGGAACAAATAATTAATAAAAATTTCATTGAATCAAACCAAGGAAGCATAAAAAATTGTAGAAGAACCTACACTGATGCAAACTAGGGTGTGTTGATGGGAAACTAGAAAAGTGGACAAAATAAACTACATGTCAAGTATTCACATTCATAATGCTTAAAAGGATACATAAGTGTGTACTGGGGTGATCAATCTAAGACATGTTATGAGCCTAATTTTATAGAAGAAAATTTTTTTAAAAAATTTAGATGGATAATAAAGGTAAAGCATTAACCCCCACTACACTTTAATTAGAGTAGTGCATTGGGAGGCCTCACCCTGACCCATCTTAGCATAGTTGATACATTATTATTTTGATACTCATGACTCAATATGTCAAGACACTATTGGATATGTTGAACATTATTATTTTATTCTATGTTGTGTGATGTTTAACTTCTAGATGTTTAATTATGCTATTTAATGTCTAAGAAACATGAATATTGATGATGAAGTACATAAAGCAAATGTAGAATTAGGACTATGATTAACACTTTGATTATGCAATTTTAGTGGTTAAGTATATGAGTAGAAAAGAGATAAATAGTTAATTAATTTAAAGATTATGTTTTGAGTTATGTGATAATCTTGATGAGCTATATATATGCATGTGATTTTCTTGAGCTACTGATGTGTGCAATGAGTGTGTAGCATATTTTAGCCAAGAAATCTAATGGAGAATCAGAACTAAACCCTATGTACCATTTGTGGAAACCAGGGTTGAGTCTAATAAAAGATGTAGACCCCATTGTTCATATTTTATTTGTATCATGAATTGAATGAATGTATCATTTTGTAATTTTTAAGTGTTAACATTTTGTAACAGTGATTTTATAGTGTTTCTTGAAACTCATGACTCATATATGCATTTCAACTTGATGGATAGGTGTTGGAATATTCAAATATGGAAAGAATACTAATGAGAGGGGGGCAGTGAATCAGAAGTATTATACTTTATCAATTAAAACTTTTATCTGAAAGTAAATTGCATGCATGTAAATACATCATGAAAATATGAGACTAAAACATGCATCAACAACACATAACACTGGAATTTGGTAACCCGGAAATCCTCCAAAAATAAGAAGGTGAAACTGGGGTGGGGATGGTACCCACAAAAATTCACTGCAGTAATATGGTTCAACCACTTCTGATGGTCTGCCCTGTTAAAGGCCTACCTTGTTAAAGGCTTTACACTATGTCAATAGTGACCTGGTTAAAGGATTTACAAATACTTAACATGAAGTGTCACCCTGTTAAAGGATTTAATCACCTTTTGATAAGGATCTACAAATAGCTGTTAAACCAACCTATCTACATAGGATTTCCTTTCTAATACAATGGTAAGAGAGTATTACGTATTATAAACCTAATAGTTTGCAATCCTTGATTGCTGAATGCAAGCACTTGTTCTGATTTCTCTGATCTTGATCCTTTTTGATCTAATAACCCTTGTTCTAAAAGTAGATTTCCTTATACACCCTTGTATATTCACTCGTATATTTTACAATGAAATTTTGTCTTCCTTATAAAGACATTTGAGGATTTAGGGTTAGATATGGATCTATGATCCACATTGAATCTCAATTTTCTGCTCAATACTTCCCTTTTTGCTGATTGGTTGCATGTCTTTCCAATTTTCCAATTGGCTGCATGCAGATTGCATAGGAAATGTAAAAGATTCATTCTTATCTCTAGATCATTCAAGATTTCCCTTATGTGGCTACAAAAATGGTTTACATCATAGTTTGTGCAATTACAAACTCTTATACTGATATCCTAAGTTACTCGACTCCTGAAGCATTACTGTTGCTTGGCACATGTTGTTTCCTGGATAGCTCGGCACCTAAACAAAATTGTATCACTCGACACTTTAATAACTCAGCACTTGATATTACTCAGCACTTGATATCATTCGGCACTTGAATAACTCGGCACTTGATGTCACTCGGCACCTACTCTTTGCTTAGCATGTATAGTGAAAAATGGTTAAGTGTATTGACACTCAGTTGTCAAAATTATTCTTTAAACTAACAATCTCCCCCTTTGACATGAGTGGCAAAAATACTTAACTAAGATCCTGTGATCTTGGCATCATTTCATGCATCCTCTTATTCGCTTAAAAAAAAAATTTAGAAACAAATAATAATATACCTTATGACTCCCTGTGAGTTGATTATGCCTGGTACACTCTATGACTTCTGTCTTGTTTTTGCATTCTGACTAATATGTTATACAAGATTTTTCAAAAATTCTCTATCTCCCCCTTTCATCATACTTACCATTTCATTCTGTACTTAACTCTCCCATACTAAATTTCTACTTAACACTCACTTCATACTTATTCTCCCCCTTTTTGACACTTATGTCAAACGTCTTATAAGGAAATGCCATACTTGGCCAAAAATGTACTATTTACTTCAAGGAGTACCTTCGAAGCTACATCCCAATTTGCTAGTGCAACATCCAATGACTTATGTTGGATGGTAATCTCTGCTGCTAGGTGTACATGTCCATCAGTTGTAGAAAGATTGGGGTCTTTTTTGAGGACTTTCTCTGCATTCATCTACTCCTTGTGAAGTAATTCCAATTGAGGAGTGATAGAGGATTGAATTTTCATCAATTTAGCTTTTGTGGTTGCCTCCTCTACTGTTAAGACAACTAACTCTCTTTGTGTGTGAAGCGATTGGGCAAAATGCTTATCACTTTGAGCTAGATTTGTGGGGAGTTGCATGCTAGAAATCTTCAAATTTTTCTCCAAGCTTAATATCTTCTTGCTAGTATCCTGTGTGAATGTGGAAAAGTCACACAACTTGTTGTACAGGGAAAATATGTTTCCAAGTATTGTTTTGACTGTTTCTATTTTCTTAGCCAGCTCTACTTGTGATAGTGCTATATCACTGGATATTTTCTTATTTACCTTGCCTTTGAATTTTCTTTCTAACCATTCCAGTAGTTTGGCACTTGTTTCCTAGTCTTCACTAGTCACTTGGTCAACTATATCAGATAGTTGTTCTACAATTGGTTTTGACTCATCTAGAGATTGTAAGCAGAAAGCTTCGGTGAATATGTCTTTGATTTCATTCAAGGTAAGCTTGTGCTTGTGTTCTCTTCTTAGTGCTTCTTGTCTCCTTATTTTGTCCAATGCACTCTGAATTTTATTTATCTTCTCTTTAGTGAGAGTTCCCAATTCATAATATGAAATTTTTATTTCTTCATCAAGCTCAGGAATTCCATAGTGAAGTTTCTTGGCTACCTTTGATGAGCTCGAGCCTGGTGTCCTGATTTGTAATTGTAACCTATTGGTGCTCAGCTACTGAAGAGTCTATGTTGGAGTACCAAATTTGGGTAATGCAACCAATGTTTGTATTGCAGACTCCTCTTTCTTGCTTGTCTCATCTTTTTCTTCAGCTTGTATATCCTTTTGATGAACACTAGGTGGGGTTGAACTTGCTGGTTGTTTAATTGTTTCTTTAGTTTCCCCTACTGCTGTACTCGGCATTTCAAGTGTGTCACTAACTACACTTGGTGGAGGTGGTGGAGGAAGGAATAGAATACCAGTAGGTTGTATGATCAAATGTGGTTCTTGTGTTTTCTCCTTGACTACCTTTGTTTTGACTACTAGATTCTGCAATTCATCAACACTGACCAATATAGGATTTGAACATAATTTTTCTACTACTGTTGATCAATCAAGGATTTCTAAATCCTCTGCAGTTAATGGATTGATGTTTGGACTTGAAGTGTCTGTAACATTCTTTATTTTGATAATCTCTGCAGGTGTGATAGTGGCATGAGGAGGACTAGGAGGGTATACCTATGTGTCTTGCACACTTTGATCTTGTTGCACTGTTGTATCTTTCTCTTCTTCTTTTTCTTATGTATGTGCCTTTTCATCTTCCTTTTCTTTTTCAACCTTCTTCACCACTTGTTCCTTTTCTTTTTCTTTGATTCCTGATGCCTTCTTCTCCTTTATCTTGAACACTTGCCTCTACCTTATATTCTTCATTATACACATCTTCTATTTTCTTATAAACTATCTTCCACAATCTTGTGGATTTTGTAACTACCTCCTCAATTTTGTTCTGTAAAATGCTAAAAGCTCTATGTTTGGGAGTGAATCTATTGTTATGCCTCTTGACTACATTTGTTACTTGATCCTTAGTCAAATAAGGCAACAATCTAGCTAATGTTGATTCCCTTATCTCCCTTTCCATTTGTAAACAAAAATGCCATTTATGCTCTACAATTTTGTACAAATCTTTAGGCATTGATTCATCTAATTCTAGAGGTGTGTGCTTATACTCAGCCATCATAGCATACACTGATTCCTCTAATTTATTTTGTTCTTCTTTCGTGAGCTTAGAAAAATTTAAGTTCTTTAAACCTTTCAAATCATCATTCTTGATCTTTGAACATAATTTATCAATAGTAGTTTGAGGTTTGTGCCTTACCACTTGAAATTGGCTATTGTCCTCTGACTCAGTCTTTTCCTCATCTGTTTTAGGCTATGCAAAAAAATTTATTTTCTTCTTTGGCTTAGTCGCAATCTTCTTTGAATTTTTCTTCTTCTCTCTTGCCTCCTCTTGGGCTTTTTGTGTTGCAGCCCTTGTAGTAGGTCTCTTTGGTGCTGGAGCAGCTACTTTCTTTCCCTTGGGTTGAGGAGCAGGAGGAGTTGTGGCCTTTCTTTTTGTGACCTTGGTTTCAACTTGTGTTTCCTCAGTTTCTTCTTCTGCAACACCAAATTTTTCATTTAATTTTCCTTACCAATTTTTCTTTCTTTTTTACTATAGAGGCAGTTTTAAAATTTGTTATCACCCTTGATTTTACAACATCATAGGTTCCAAAGGCTTTTGCATTCTTATCAACTTCTTCTGCAAGGAGAGCTATTATTGCTGCAGAGGCTTGATCAATGTCAAAATCATAGCCTAGTGGCCTAAGCCATCTTACTCTAGGTATGACTGCTTGTATATAGGTATAATCAATATCTACAAGAAAACAAATGTCTTTTTCATATTTTCCAGTCAATGAAACTGGAATTCTCATTCTTTTTTTCATGTACTATTTGAAGTCCTCAAAGTAACTAGTCATTTGGGCATCAAAATTATCACCCATCTGTTCAATATATCCATTGATTTGTTCAACAATTGTTTTGTCTGGACTCCATCTCACCTTACCTATAGAAGGGAATTCTTTCATCAGATAGAAAAACATGTACACCAAAACATATCCAAATTTGCACTGAGCTCCCTTGCTCTTCCTTATAGCTCCCAGATTCTTATTAATCTATTGAAACATGAGCTCTACTAGATCATAAGTATGATCCTCTTTAATCAATTTGTATGCAACATCAACTGCTATACAAGGCACACTATTTAACCTGCTTGGTTGATAGAATTTGTGTGAGATGATTCTCATAGCAAAATCTAGTAGGGGTTATGTGATTGTATCAATAGTCATTCCCCTATTATTCCATTTAGCACTCATGTTTCTCTCTATTATTTCTCTTTTATCACTACGTAGGGTCTTTGGCCAATCTAGGGTTGGAATACTAGTAACCCTATGAATAGTTCTCTTGGTTAATTTCACTCACCCTATTTCTAACCAAAAGGCTCCATCATGTATTCTCCTCAAAACTATATGTACCCATTCAACTTTGAAAATAGTTGGAAATTCTAGCATTTTGGTTAATCCTTTTCTCTCGACTATTGAGAACTCATATTTCAGTATGTTGTTCTCACATAACTTGTCATATGCATTGTGAATTTCTAAATCTCCTATGGCTCCAATTTTGTAGTTATAGCATCTACAGACATCTTGGACCATAACAACTTTATCAAGAATAACTGATAATGCACCTACAGGATCCTTCTTAAATGTGACTTCTAGGATGGGCTTGAATTCTAGTTGCTTAACTTCATTACTAACCAACTATATCTTATGACTCTCTTTGCTCTTAGTGGTTCCAGACCCAAATGCCATTATTTTCCAAACTAGGGTTTATTGTTTAAACAAGTTTATAAACACTACATAGCTTGACACTTAAGTAAAAATACCTCAAATCGATGAGACTTGTGTTGAATTGCTGTGGAAATCTTCACAAATGGCTTCTAAGATGGCCTTGATCTTCTGCGCTCTTTTTCGTCTTTGCTTCGTGTTTGAATGGTAAGAAATGATCAAAAATTAGACTATGTACTCTTTTAAAATAGAGTAATTAATGCATAGTGCGCTGACAACTGTCTACTCGACACCTAAAGCATTTTGACTTCGCTCGGCTCCTATTGATATTTCACAGCTCGGCATCATCTATCAACTGGATCGCTCTTAGCAAGTCGGCACCTGAAGACAATTTTGGTAGATTTTGCAAGACTCTTAATTTTGCATCTTCGCTTATACTGATTTCTTCTTTGCAGTTCTTCTATGTTTTGGGACTAATATATGATGTAACTTAGTTTATCAATCCCACACACCCATTCTTGCTTAATTTGATGGAGTGTGATCACTTGACCTGTTAGGTGAAGTGACCTCTGCACTTGATGTGCTACACTCATCTTTCTTCTTCCATGTCTTATTCATCTCACTTTTGATGTGTTCAACATCTATCATTGCCTTTCCATTGTTGAACTTAGAACTAGGTGCCTTTGACCTTGTTGGGCAATTCCTGCTAATATGACCAATTTTTAATCAACTAAAACATGTGGTTTGACTCAACCATCTTTTATAGTTTCCCCTAAAATGTGTTCTTATGCAATTTTGAGGTATATGTCCATATTCTTGACAATAGTGACAACTGTACCTGGTGTTGTAATCCCAAAATTCATGGTTTGATGCCTTTGCTGATTGATTTGATGTCCACATAGGCTTTGATCTATATTCAAAAGCTCTATGTCCATATTTCTTGCAATTATGATAGTGACCCTCAAATCTTGATGTCTTAATAGTCTTGGTTCTACATTTATATGCTTGATGACCTTACTTCTTGCACTTATGACAATAGTTTACATTCTTAGCCTTATCATGTTGATGGGCATTCTTGCTTCTACATACATTAGATGTATGTCCTTTCTTTCCACAGAAATGACATGTAAGTTTGACATTTTTTACCTTTGTCGCTTCTTTGTTTAGCACTCTTTGATGATTCTCCAACTTCAGTGCTATTGTATCCAAGTCCTGATGTATCATGGATTGATCTTGGAGATTTTAGTAATTGCTCAAAATACTTGATGGCTTCATTGGGTTTGTTGAAGCTTTCTGAAATTTCCTTTTCTCTTCTTAAGTCATTCTGCATCTTTAGTCTAGAGATCTCAATGTCTTTCATATTAAGTTCATGATGAAAGTTCATCATTTGGGCAAGTGTATCCATCTGCATGTTTGAGATCCTTGTTAATTCAGTACATTTTTCTTCACGTCTGTTTGCAAGATTCCTTTTGTCATTTTCCATCATAGCTTTATCTTGAAATGCTCTTTTCTTTTGTTCAATGATTTCACATAACATTATGACCTGTGTTTCATGTTTCATCTTGAGAGATCTTATCTCATCTATTTGGTCTCTTTTTTTCTCCATCAGTTCTGCAATTGCTGCATCAAACTCTTTAGTATTTCCATTGGAAAATATATTTGTAGTATCAATCTCCTTGTAGTTTATCTCATTTTTGGCTATGGCCAAATCCCTCCTTCTTTTCAATGAGTTTCTCAACTTATCTATAGATTCCTCCAAGCTATGTAGGGCAAGTTGCACACCTATCACCTTATTTTCAATGATCTTTCTAAGTTTGAAAACTTCCATCTTTAGATCTTTTCCTCGAAGCTATTAGGCTTTTTCTTATGAGAACCTAATCTGCTCTAATACCAATTGTTGGAATATTCAAATATGGAAAGCATACTGATGAGAGGGGGGGAGGGGGGGTGAATCAGAAGTATTATACTTTATCAATTAAAACTTTTATCTGAAAGTAAATTGCATTCATGTAAATACATCATAAAAATATGAGACTAAAACATGCATCAACAACACATAACACTGGAATTTGGTAACCTAGAAACCCTCCAGAAATAAGAAGGTAAAACTAGGGTGGGGATGATACCCACAAAAATTCACTGCAGTAATATGGTTCAACCACTTCTGATGGTCTGCCCTGTTAAAGGCCTGCCTTGTTAAAGGCTTTACATTATGTTAATAGTGACCTGGTTAAAGGATTTAAAAACACTTAACATGAAGAGTCACCCTGTTAAAGGATTTAATCACCTTTTGATAAGGATCTACAAATAGCTGTTAAACCAACCTATCTACATAGGATTTCCTTTCTAATACAATGGTAAGAGAATATTAGGTATTATAAACCTGATAGTTTGCAATCCTTGATTGCTGAACATAGGCACTTGTTCTACTTTCTTTGATCTTGATCCTTTGTGATCTGACAACCCTTGTTCTAAAAGTAGATTTCCTTATACACCCTTGTATATCCACTCATATATTTTACAATGATATTGCATCTTCCTTATAAAGAAATTTGAGAATTTAGGGTTAGATATGGATCTACGATCCATATTGAATCTCAATTTTTCGCTCAATACTTCCCTTTTTGCTGATTGGTTGCATGCCTTTCCAATTTTCCAATTGGCTGCATGCAGATTGCATAAGAAGTGTAAAAGATTCATTCTTATCTCTAGATCATTCTAGATTTACCTTATGCCAGCTACAAAAATTGTTTACATCATAGTTTGTGCAATTACAAACTCTTACGCTGATATCCTGAGTTACTCGGCTCCTAAAGCATTACTGATGCTCGGCACATGTTTTTTCCTAGATAGCTCGACACCTAAAAAAAACTTTATCACTCGGCATCTTATGTTACTCAGCACTTGAATAACTCAGCACTTGATATTACTCAGCACTTGATATCACTCGGCACTTGAATAACTCGGCACTTGATATCACTCGGCACCTACTCTTTGCTCGTCATGTATAGTGAAAAATGGTTAAGTGTATTGACACTCAGCTATCAAAATTATTCTTTAAACCAACAATAGGGTTTACCAAGTAACTTAAAGATCTAAGTTGGACTAGTTTAGTGACTTTTTTACTAATCAAGATTAGTGATTAATTTGTTTTTTTGAGGGTTGTTAGAAAGTCCATAATTTTCAAGGTTTTTGATAGGTCCCTAAATAGTCCTAGAGGCCAAAAATAATGAAAACTATGTACCTAAAGGGTACAGGTATGGGTTGGGGGCATTTTTGACACCTCTAGCTCCTTTTGTTGACTTTTATGGTCACCCAAATATTCCATTTTTTATTTATTACGAAAATTGAAAGTTTCACCATGAGTTGGATAAGTTAAACTCCACCTTGAGGTTAGCCTTATGAAAAGTTGAGTTAGTAGGTTCTAGAAGTCTTTAGGAAAGAGGGGGAGATATTACATTTTGGAAGTGGTTGAGTTAGTATCTTATTTAGAGGCAAATTTGAGAGAGGAAGAGTGTTCACCCAACCTCTAGTTTTAGAGAGCAATTCAAAATTGAAGCAAACAGAAAAGGAAGTGAAGCTCAGTTCAAATTTTTAGTTTCCATAACCTTATTGTGAAGGTAGGAATTCCTCAAGCTCATTTTTTTCATGTTGTCTTTCATGCTTAAGTAGTTTTCTTACATATGTGTGTTTGTGCATTTGATGAATATGTTTGGGAGGGATTGAAATGGATTTTTTCTTAAATGTTTTTTCTTAGTATTTTGCTTTGATTTTTGAAAGGATTTTATGGGTTGTACTAGCATTACTCAACCTTGAATAGGGAAAAAATAACCATGTATGGGAGGAGGTCTTTAGTTGGACTCTGATTGTATAGATTCTCTTCTCAGGGTGAGGAGAGGGCAAGATGGTAAGGTGTTATGTGCCCCTACTCATCAGAACAAACCATGTTTCTAGTTTTGGATTTTAAGATATGGAAGGATAGAAGTTCTTTTGATTATAGCCCTGAAAGGGAATTTGTTATGGTATTGTGATCGATGTCTCCTGTTGGAAAAATCCACCTTCTCCCTAGTTTGGTTCAATGATGAACCTATTGTGCAAACCTAGATGGGAGTATATGTTTGTTTTGTCTTCATTTATATTTTTTGTCTCCCTGTTAGTTGTATCCTCTCCATGAATACCTTGATGTATTGTAGAATTTGTAATGGCTACCTGATTGTGGAGTCAAAAACAAAATTTGGAGTTGTTATTTAAATTCAATTATGTTGGAATATTTTCTCCTTAGGATAGTAATCCTATGTAAAAATGTCATTTATAAACTTATTGTTAAAATGGCCATGATTTTAGGTTTTCTTCCTAGTTCTTTCCCAACAGAGCCTTTGAATCAAGTAGTTGAATTAAAAAAATGAGAAAGTGGCTAGTCCACATATATTGATAAAAATTGAGTAGTATTCTTGCATATGAAATTTCTCGTATTTTAGTTTTGCATATATTCACTTAAATTCTGACATAATGGTATTTTATCTTACTATGGCATTTATATACTTTGACATTGCATTCACTTGATTAAGATTCATTGGACAAATTGGTGAAATATATAAAGTTATGAAACTTCAAAAGCAAACTATGTTAAAGAAAATTTGGTATTTGATTTGTACTTCAATTTCATAATTATTCTTGAGTATGAGCGAGTTAAATATTCATATTCAAATCCTTAGGAATGACATTTAACCCTATGTTATAAATCTAATTAGAAAAAAAATTAAAAAAATTAACCCAGTGTCAAGAAAAATAAATTACCTTCAAAATTATCACTTAGAAGAAAAAAGGGGTCCTAAGAAAATGGTCATCCTTGAAGAAAATTAGTTTTGTCTTTTGTATGAGGAAAGGATTAAATTCTTTTAGGATAGAGCATATGCCATAAGATTATAATCCTGAATTGTAATTATTGTTTAAATAATAGTTAAATTATAAAGAACATTAATATATATATATATATATATATATATATATATAAACTTAATATCCTAAGTTACCAACTTAACTTTATGAAATAACTACCACCCTTCCCAAAATCCCATCTAACCTACCCCACATGATTTAATCCTTTACCTAGGCATTAATAAAAATAACAAAATAGGCCACCAATGATGTGCCTAATGTCATCTATTCTGCCTCCTACCTTGGATGCAACATGCACTGATTTGGGAGGTTGAAGTCACAATGGCATAAAGTTGCCATGTTTGTGTTTAAATCCAAAATCCCATTAATTGGTGTGCAGGTCTAAAACCCTTTTGGGCCATGTGTAGTCTGCCTCCATTTGGTCTTGCACTAGGAAAGTGGAATCCCACTTGGTTGGAGGCTTAAAAGCTTGTGGAGGCACTTTTAGAGTGCATAGGGGTAGGGATAGGAGCTATGGACCATGGGGCTACCCACCACTCACGTCTCCCTATGTTGAAATGGGTTGTGTGGGATAGTCCACAAATGTAGGAAAGAGGGGGGGGGGGGGGGGGGGTGGTGACGTGAGTCTATTGGGTAGTGTTAGGGGGTATGGTTAGATGGGGATGGGTTAGGTTAAGTTATTAGTTTTGTTTTATTAAGTCAGTTTGATTTATTAAATAGTTTTAGTAAAAGTTGTTTAGTATGAATTAGTTTAAGTTTTTAAGTGTGTTTTAATTAGTGTTTTTTTATAAAAAAATTGATCTTCAAAATTTTTGAATTATATAAAGATTATAGCATTAAAGATATAAGGGTTTAGGTACATTATAGAAATTGGTTTGTATAACTTATGTTAGTTTTTAATTAGTATTAGTAAAGAATAGTTTAGTTTATTTATATGTTTAAAGTTTTGAAGATTGAAAGTGTAGGATAGTATTTAGTTTTAGGATATTAATTAGTTTTAATTTAGATGTTTAAATTTAAAATTAGTATAAATTATATAGTGTTAAAGTATTAATTGTCATATTATTTATATTATTATTTAGCCTTAGTTTAGAAATAGAAGATGGTTTTTTGTGTTAAGTTAAATAAAGTTTAATTATTTGTATATTAGATGTGATGTTATAATTGTTAGTGAATTTTTTTTTATTTCAATATTTTGAATAATTAGATTTATAATCATTTAAACTATTATTGCAATAATTTTAATTATATTGTTTATTAATATTTTGATTAGTAATGTTATAGTGGCAAATGTAATATTATTTTAATTTAGTTCCAAATTATGTGTTCTAGTAGATTTAGTAGGTTGATTTTTTCCCATTGGGGTTATTCAAGAGTAAATGAAAAATAATATATTGTTTTAAAAAAATTAATGTAATACAAAATGAAGGTCGAAATAAATTTAATTATGAATGTTCAATCTAACGGTCTATTTTTGCACGTTGATTATAGACTTAAATTTAGTCTTAAGGAAATATTGGGGGAACATAATTCTACATCACAACATGCCATAGTGTAACTTGTGAATCAAACATAGTAGATTTTATCTAAACTCCTTATCAACCTGGTAGTTTTATTAGTCAAAAGAAAAAAAATCCTGTGTTTTTTAACCCATAATTTGGGCATGACATGCATGTACACTGAGGCATAAGTGTTGGAATTCTTTAGAATTAATAGATAGAGGGGGTAAATCAGTTATCCATGGCCCAAATGTACAAATAAAACATTTTAGTACTTAATAGATTCATATCCATAAAACTATATCATGCATGCATCCATTAGAACATCCAATACCTTAACATAGTAGGTCACTATCTTAGGTCAAAATAAATTTGCATACATGTAATCATGAAATACCACAAACTTATTCACACAATTTGTCATGGGGAGCTTCTTCAAATAAGAGATTTCTAGCTCTTCCTAGGCTACTCCTAGCCCACTATAGGGTATTCTCTACTAAATTTAACTTAGAGGATCCCTCTACAATCCCCTTACTCCAAGAAACTCACCCACCAATTCAAAATTCAATGTCATTCTCCCAATTCACCTAATATGCATCCTTTGGCCTAAATTTCCAAAACTTTTCCAAATCACCAAGTACCTCAAAAGAAATATTTGACCTTCCTATTGAGGTTCTTGAATCACTTACCATTATTTTTCACCCTTCTTTCAAGGCTTCCTCAACCAAATCACCAAATTGACTAGTTAGGCCTTATAGTCCTAAGAGTCCCTATTAGCCCTACTAGAAAAAAAGGAGCTATAACTCACAAAAACCCTTAATAAGGCCCCTTGGTGTATACTATTATTTTGTTTCATATGACTAACCCTTGAATATTTTTTAGGTCTAGGGTTCCAACAATGTTTGTATAGTACGGATTCAAAAAACTCTACTTTTAAGGGTTTTATAGGAAATGTTAGTGTTTACCTATCCACAAACATCAAAATCCATACCCAACCTCCTCCTTTGAGTTTCATTCACTTCATACAATTCTCCTACATTTCCAATTCAAGATTGACCCATGCCAATCTTTTATTCCTTGCAAAAAAATTTTACAAGCCTCTCCTTGCACCTTGCCAAGCTTGCTTGCTTGTCTAGGGCTCACTTGTAAAAATAGCATTTGGTCTTCCAAAAAATCCAAAGACCCTATTTAAATATATAAAGAGGCTATTTCGTGGTCTCAAAGAGCCATGATGATTAGACAAAGGACACTCAAGCCATAACCCATTTCATTCTTGCAACACAAAATTGGACAACAAGGTTACTATACATAGAGAAAATTATTAACCCTATCAAAATAGAAAAAATAAAAAAACTATTAAAGGCATGAACACAAGATACTAATCCATAAAAAAAAGTTCACTATTCAGTCCAAAAATCCAATCAAAAATTCAAACCTATGATTCAAATGCTCAAATGTTGTCCTGCTATAGGTGTTATCCATACACCTAACTGTCCAACCCTTAGAAATGAATTCAAAAAGTCATATATAGAATTAATAATTCATCCTAGACTACTTTTAAAACCATCAATACCCAAATCATTGATCTTGCAAAAATTGTCAAAATGTTGTTAACCAATTTTGCAAAAATTGCAAAGTTTTCAATGCAATATTTTGACAACTTTTGCAATTTTTCTCCTACACTCTTCAAACTTGAAAATAATGTTGTCAAACCTCATAGGATACCTTAGAACATATAAGGTCCATATTTACATATTATTTTACCATTTTTATGGAATTTCACCTCATTTTGCTTCTTACAACAATTTTTGCAATTTCCTCTTATCAGGACCTAATTGACAAAATTAGACTCCTAAACCAAAACTTATCAAATCAAAATCTCCTAAACATAACTTGGGTGTTTATGAATAGACGTTATTGTTCCAATTTTTTTTAGATCATATACAAACCAAAAATTAGACTTAGGGTTTCACCTTAACCTAGGTGCTCATACACAATTCTCCCCATGCACGAACAAGTTTAAGGTACTACTGGAGATTTTAAAAACTCCTTGTTGATGACTAGCTTCTTGAATTCACCCTTAACAATCCAAGTTGCCTCAACCTTAGGTAAATCCATCAATTTCACCAAATTCTCCTTCTAGACCTTGTTTCTTGTGCTCTTCCTCAACCTAGAATCTCAGATCCTCTCAATCTATGGTTGCTTCTTTTTAGGTACCTTTAGGTTTGATACATCCTTTTTCAACTCTTCCTGATTCTCTATGTCACCCATATTATGACTTTTATATGGTATTAGGTATTTCACATTGAAAATTGGAGAAAGAGACATGTGCTTTGGTAGATCTATCTTGTAGGCATTAGGTCCATACTTCTTAAAGATCTTGCATGGCCAAATCATCCTCATATGTAACTTGTAGAGGATTCCATTTTGTAACCTGGCCTTGTTGAGATAAACTATCACCGAGATTCCCAGTTGAAACTGCAACTCAATTCTCCCCTCATCCTTCTTCTCCTTCAACTTTTGATTGGAATCCATTAAAGTTTTCTTCACTTGATCATGTACATCCTTCATTGATTGTATAAATTCATCAACTTGTCCAGTGACCTTATCATTTGAATGTAGGTCTATCAACTCCATTATACCTCTTTGGGTGAGTGCAATACCACTTTGAAAGAACTTAACCCAGTTGTCCTATTCTTTTTATCATTATGTGAAAATTTAGCTTGGGAATAACTTGCTCCAAAAATTTTCCATATTCCTTAGTGAGACACCTTAATAGGTTTCTAATTACCCTATTTTATCACCTTTTTCTGACCATCAATTTGAAGATGGTAGGTAGAGCTATATGCTAGGTTATTTTCAAGCCTCTTCCATAGGTTCTTTTTGGAAGACCCCCATAAACTTAACATCCATGTTAGTTACTATGCTGCTTGGAAATTTATCCATCTTAACCACCTCCTTGAAGAATAGGTTGGCAATATTACTTGCATCATATGTAGTATTGCATGCTATGAAGTGCCTCATCTTACTCGACCTTTCTACTACCACAAAGACACTATCCATCCCTATCCTAGTCCTTGGTGAGCCCAATATAAATTCCATGTTGATACACTCCCAAGGCCTATTAGGAATGGGAGAGGTTGGTAGAGACCTACATTTGATAAAGTTTCATTTTCCTTATGACATATGTTGCATTGCTCCACATAGCTCCTAACATTTATTTAAATTTTGGGTCAATAATAGAACTTTTCCACAAGGTCCAGGGTCTTGTCTAGACTAAATTGCCCAATCATTCTCTCATTGCACTTCTCTTATATGAGATTCTCCCTCATGGATCCCTTTGGGATGCACAAATATTGACCTTCCAACAATAGTCCATTCTGTAGGGCATATTTAGCAAAATCGTTATGGAAATGATTAGCAAAACCATTACATACCATATAAGCCTATGAGAAATTAGTGTTCTCATACAGATCTTTGTAACCATCCAAGTTCATTGTTAGCAACCTTCTACTGAAAGCATCTACCACCTTATAATTTTTTTCCTTCTTAAGCTTGATGTTAAAAGTATAGGACTACAAGAACACAATCCACTTGATGTGTCTTAGACATACCTTCTCTTATGAGTTAATGAAACTCAAAGCTTAGTTACCTATGAAGACAAAAAAATCCTTAGGCAACAAGTAGTTTCTCCACTTACTGAGGGCTTGGACAAGTGCATAAAGTTGTAGGTCATATGTTGAATACCTTGTCTTGTCTAAATTAAGCATCTCACTAAAAAATTCTACTAGCCTACCCTCCTAGGTCAAAATCATTCCAACTACTATGTTATTCGCATCACATTCCCCCACAAATGGTTTCTCAAAACTAGGTAGAACCAAGATAGGCTAGGTTGCTACCTCCTTCTTCAACCTCTCAAAACCCTAATATGTAGACTTGGTCCACATAAATTTGGTCTTCATTCCACCTTTGACTTTATCCATCATAGGTGCACAAATTTCACTAAACCTTCTTACAAACCTCCAATAAAATTTTGCCAATCCATGAAAACTTCTAACCTTAGTAAAAGATCTAGGTGTAGGCCAACTCAAATATCCTCTACCTTGTCCTTATCTATCTTGAGACTTTCTTGGGATAATACAAACTCCAAATACACCAAGACCTCTTTCATTAACTCACTCTTTTCCATGTTGATTGTCAACTTCTCCTCTTGGATCTTCCTCAATACCAACTCTAGGTATTTCATATGTTCCTCGTTGCTCTTGATAAGAATGTCATCTAGGTATACCACAAAAAATACTATTATGCAATCCTTCAAAAGCTCATTCATGACTCTCATGATGGTACTTGGTGCATTGGTAAGACCAAAGAGCACTACCAACCACTCATAGATAGCCTCAATAATCATAAATGCATAGTTCCATTCATCCCCTTATTTTCATCTTAATCTGATAGTATCCACTTTTAAGATCAATTTTGGAGAAGTACCTATGTCCACCTAGATAATCCATCAAGTGTTCTATCCTTGGAATAGGAAATTTATACCTAAATGTGATTCTATTAATTTTCCTAGAATTAATTCACATTATCCACTTGCCTCCTTTTTTGGGTGCTAAGACCACTAGTATGTTACACAAAATAATGTGCTTCCTAATTAGCCATTGATTAAGCAACTCTTGAACTGGTCTTGCAATCTCCTTGTTCTGTACTCTAGATTCATCTTATAGGTAGCTTCGTTGGGATGTGATGATCCTAGTATGAAGTCAATTTGAGGATTTATGCCCCACTAAGGTGGTAGGGTTGGTGTTCCTCCATCATAGATAATGTCTTTACAATGAACCAATTAACTCTTTGACTTCTACAAGTATAGGTGTACTTCTAGATACCTTTTCCTCATTAGGTTTTAGCATAATAAAATAGCCCACTTCCTCACCCTTCTTCAAGTCCTTAAGGAATTATTTTCCACTCATGCATAATGATTTAGTATTACACTTCTCTTCTTTGGCTTCTTCCACTATAGACTAGATCCTATAAGTTGCACCATCCTTCTTAAAGGAATATTTGTTCTCCTTCCCATGACGGACTACCTCTGTGTCATACTACCAAGGTGTTCCTAAAAATATGTGACAAGCATATATGGGAATCACATCACACAAGATCTTATCATATTAATCTCCAATGGTGATGTCTTCCCACACTTATTCATTTCCTCGGATGTTCTACCCCTTATTAAGAAAAGTCACCCTAGAAGGACACACATGTGGAATCTTGGTCAACGAAGATATTGTACTACATCCTTTGACGAAACATTGTTAGTAGACCTTGAGTGTATGATTCCCTTGCATACTTTGCCCAATATTTTGAATGTGGTTCTAAATAATGCTCTCCTCTACTTTGGCTCATCCTTGACTGACTCCTTAACCAATACCCTTCTCAACATGACGTTTATACCTTTCTCAATATCAAGGTCCACTTCTCCTATATTCTAATTGTCCTGTTCTTGGACATATGTAAGTTTCCTTTCCCCACAAGAAGACGATGATTTTTATGGAAATCTATAAGAAGGGTTTCCTAACTTACAACAATTATAGAACTTCATGTTACTGAAGTGTGAACCTCTACTACTATTTTTGGTATGTTCCTCTGTCTCCATTGTTACACTCTCTGCCAACATGAAGTGTGAACGTATACTACTATTTTCATATGTGCCTCTACCTCCATTGTTAGACCCTCTATCTCTACTAGAGCCTCCCCTCTAATTTGTCTCACTAGTCTTCTTACTCCACTTAGATTCTCCATATTTTCTTTGCTCTTTGTAAGTGCAACTAGAACCTCCCCTTGAGCCACCTCTTAAGTCTTTACCTCTACCTCTATTCTTAGAACTTGAGTCCCCTTTCTTCAAAAAAAATATAAAGAGTGGTGAGTTTAAAAAAACTCTCATCATCTTGTATGGACCATTTAAGACCATTGAGGTACCTAGCCATCTTCATACTCTTTGCTTCTTGCATCCTTGATCTTAGTGCCGACTTTTGAAGCACCTCCCTATAGGTAGATACATCAAGATTTTTTTCTTGATATGATACCTCTATTTATGGATATAAATCTTATAATCCTCTAGTGGGTATGTTTCTTTGATCTTTGCCATGATTACTTTCCAATTAGCTATAGACTTCTTCTCTTCACTTTCTCTTTCCTCTTGCAAGAACTTCCATAATGTCAAAGCTTGACCTTTCAACCTACACTTGGAAAACCTCATGATTTGGGCCTCTATTTTCTATTCACACTCAAAGTAGTTCTCAATTCTTTAAAGCCATTCTAATACTACCTTTGCATCCATCTTGCCAAAGAATAAAGAAAAATTCTCTAGACTCTTCCTTCCAAATGCTTTGAGGGCTTTAAGGAATGGTTACCACTCACTAAGTCGAGAGTTTGGCTCATGGATCTCATCCTCTAGTCTCAACTTTTCTTTACACTTTCCAAGTACTTCATATTCCTTAGCTTGGGCTACATTCTCTATCTCTTTCAACTTATCTTTCATCTCCTCTATGACCTCATCTAGAATCCTAGTCTTTTCCTCTAAGAGCTTATTTTTCTCATCTACTTTGTTGTCCAAATTTTCATTGGTCACCATCTTGGAAAATCCACTTAACTTGATGGAATGCAACATGCCACCACAAACGTAATCTTATGGATTTGACAAAACTTTGATGGAGAGCATCTTCAACTAAGAGATTTCTATCTCTCCCAACCTACTCCTAGCCCACTATAGGTCTTCTCTCCCAACCCTAATTTATAGGATCCCTCTACAATCCCCTTACTGCAATAAACTCACCTGCCAATTAAAAATTTAGTTTCATTCTCCCAATTAACTTTATATGCATCCTTTGGCCTAAATTGCCAAAATTTCCCCAAATGCACCAAATTCCTCAAAAACAAGATTGAACCTTCCTATTGAGGTTCTTGACTGACTAGTTAGGCCTTGTAACTTTAATATCCCTTATTAGCCCTACTAGAAACAAGGAAGGAGCTATAAGTCACAAAAATCCTTAATAAGGCTCCTTTGTGTATAGTAGACTACTTTCCCCATGAATAACCGTTAATAATTTTGTAGGTCTAGGGTTCTCGCAATGTTAGTATAGTATGGATTTAGAAAACCCTAACTTTAAGGGTTTTATGGGAAATGTTAGTATATTTCTCTCCACAAGAATCAAAATCCAGACCCAACTTCCTCCTTTGAGTTTTTTTCCCTTCATACATTATTCCCACATTTCCAACTCAATATTGACCCATGCCAATCTCCTATTCCTCATAAAACTTCTTTACAAGCTTCTCCTTATACCTTGTAAAGCTTTCTTTCTTTCATAGGGGTCTCTTGTAGAAATAAAATTTGGCCTTCCACAACCTCCACAAACCATATTTACAATATATGAAGAGGTTATTTATTTGTCTCCAAGAGCCATGGTGTTTAGACCAAGGACACTCAAGCCATAACCCATTTCATTCTTACAACACAAAATTGGATAATAAGTTGATTATAAACATTTTTTCTTTCTATAAAGTATCAAAATATTATTTGAAAACAAAAAAACTACACACGAGGTCAAGGCATGAACATAAGATACTACTCCATCAAAAATAGTTCCTTACTCAAACCAAAATTCCAATCAAGACTTTAAACATATACTTCAAATGCTCAAAAACTATCTTATTAAAAGTGTTATTTGTACACTCAACTATCCAACCCTTGGAACTAAGTTGAAAAAGTATTAAATAGACTTTATCCTTCACCCTAGACTTCAGTTCAAACCATAACTTCCCAATTTTTTGATCTTGCAAAAACTACCTAAAAGTTGTGAAGCAATTTTGCAGAAAATGTAAAGTTGTTAATGCAACATTTTCACAACTTCTGTAAATTTTCCCCTAGACTCTTTAAACTTGAAAATAATGTTGTCAAAACTCCTAGGATGACCTTATAACATATAAGGGACATATTTACATAGTTTTTTCCCCTTTTATGGCATTTCACCTCATTTTTCTATCTAGAGCAATTTTTGCAATTTCCTCTTATCAGGACCTAATAGACTCCAAAGCTAAAACATATCAACTCAAACCTCCTAAACACAACTTTGGACTTTATCAATATTCCTTATTATCCTAATGTTTGGTTAGACCATATATAAACCAAAATTTATACTTACGGCTTGACCTTACCCTAGTTTCTCCTAAATCAATTTGACACAAGGATTTTACATGGCAACCCAATTTAGGAAAAACCACCAGTAACATGCTACCTAATTTTCACTCTTCTGAAGTGATCTGATGTTAAAGGTTGACACTACTAAAGGTTATAGTACACATGGTTAAATGTGACCTAGTTAAATGATTTCAATCATTCTATTAGGAGCGAGCCTTGTTAGAGGACTTTAGAACATTCCATTAGAATATCACCCAATTAAGGGATTTACAATTGACTATTAGGTCAACCTTAAACCAAATGATTTATCTACAATGATATATTTGTTAGAAATTAATAGTAGGATTGATCTAATAATAAAACACATGACACTTTTGGATTATATATATCTAGTTGAGTCCTCCATTTTGCTTGGCATTCATACTCTTTTTCTTTAACAACTTGTTAACCCTTGAATTATTCAACCTCTTAAGCCTTCTATATTTTCATTTTGATTGAAAACTCATATATTTGGCCATTGTATGAAGCAATACCCTATCCTTCTTGTCTTCCTTAGGTTCTCATACATGACAACCTTTGCTTTTGGCCTTTTATATCTATAAATAGAAAATTTAGGCATTTTACAATTTAATGAGAATTGTAAATTCTAGGGTTAGGGTTAGGTCTTCGATTAAAGTCTTTTTTTTGTCTCTTGACATCTACAATATTCACTTGGAAATAATAGTCTTATAATGCTGAACTAACACTGGATTGCTTGGCATCAATTACGTCTTCTCAGCTCAGTCACCACTATTATTTCTCTAACACTTGACACCTACTATATTTTACTAATGCTCAATGCTTACTAACTTTTTGACACTCAAAACTTACTGAATCTTGCTTGGCCTGAACTAAGCTTTCTTAGTTTTTAATATTTTCTTGGCTAGGCTTGGTAAACACTTTTTATGAAAACACTTCTTGGCTTAGCTAAAGTAACCATTCCCTTTAGCTTTAAGTAGATAAAAAATGCATCATATCATCCATTTATTACTTGGTCTTAGGTGCTCCTTTTATACATCATATAACTCAACCATTCTCTAGGTCCTCTTATTATCTTATCTTTTCAAATCCTCTTCATCAATAAAAAAAATGATAGCATTCGGACCAAAAAGAATTTGCCTCACAAAAAATATCAAGTTTGACACAATTTACAAAGTAATGATTATTCCATAATAGGTTCTAAACTTTAAATAATATTTTTTCAATAATCTCCCTATTTGGTATTGATGGCAAACCATTACCAATAATAACAAAAACAAAAATTAATACCTTTGAAATTTCTCCCCCTATCATTATATGTGCCTCTTTCTTTTTCCTTTTTCTAATGTGATCTTTGTGATATCTCCCTTAACTTTATATCTCCTTCTTTGAACTCTCTCTACTATCCCCCCTTTTATTATATTTCCCTCATTTACAATAATTCCAAAGACTTGTCATCTATACATGTAGATATTATCAATTTAGGTTCTCCCTCTGTCACGCTACATGTGAATGTAAAACTTTTGATTCAGCTCCTTTATTACTTTAGGAAACTCTTAAAGTAAAATCCACTATACCAAATTTTAAACCTGACATTCAACTTAGTTGACATAGTGAACTACTCTTGCTTCTTAATTAGCTTTGTATAGAGGTATCGCTCCTATTTTACCTCTAATATATTCATGTGTATCTTTAGGTAAAGCCTTTATGAATATATCATTTATTTGTTCTTTTGTATTCATATATTCCATTCTCACTTCTTTTTCTTGAACAAACTCTCACAAGTAATGATACTTGATTGCAATGTGCTTAATCTTTGTGTGCACCACATGTTTATTTGATATATTTATAGAACTTTTATTATCACAATAAAGTACTACAATTTTAGTAATTTCTTTGTTCCATCCATTGAGTAGTTGTTTGATCTGTATCACAGTTTTACAAATCACTATAGCAACCCAATATTCAACTTCATCAATAGACTGAGATATATATAATTATTTTTCTTACTAGTCTAGGTGACAAATTTCTTTTCTAAGAAAATTTCTCTACCACTTGTACCTTTTATATAATTGATATTTCTAGGAAAATCAACATTTGTATAGACTCTTAATTCAAACATATCATTCTTTTTGTAGTATAGACCATAGTCTTTTGTTCCTCTAAAGTATCTCATGATCCTTTAAAAAACCATCAAATGATTCTCCTTAGGGTTGACATAAATTATTGCAAAAATCCCAACAACTAATGAAATGTCAAGTCTGTTATGAACTAGATATTGCAACTTTCCAATCGTAGACCTATACAATGTTCGATTTGCTCTAGCAAAATCATCTATTTTGGATATTATGTGTCATGTCACGATAGTATTTCTAACATGTTTTGAATCCTCCATAGCAAAATCTTTCAATATTTCTCTCACATACTTGGATTGAGTGATGTAAATCTGATATTTCATCTAAAATACTTGCAAACTAACAATGAGTTGTATCTCTCCAAACATAGACATCTCAAACTCTTTCTTCATTTCATTTACAAATGTCTTAAACAATGCATTTGGTCCTCCTCATATTAAATCATCATAAAATATTTCAGCTAGTAAAATTCCTTTACCTTCTCCTACCATCAAGTAGAAATTTTTGTTTTCATTAGTCTTCTCAAAATGGATCTTCACAATCTATAGTTGTGAAGCCTGTCATACCACACTTTTGGAGATTTTTTTAAATCCTATAAATATTTGTGTAATATACATACCATGTTCTTATTGTTAGTATACCATTCAAAATTTTTTACTTCATATCCATTTGATAAACTTTGCAACCTTTGTATGTAGAGTAAGTAGATATAGTTCTTACTTCTAATCTGGAAATTGGGGTAAATGTCTATCCATAGTCAATTCTCTATTCCTATGCATGTCCCTTACAAACTAATCTTTCCTTAATCCTTATCAATTTAGCATTCTTATCCAGTTTCTTTTTGTACACCCACTTGGTTCTAATCACGTTCTTGTTCTCTAGTCCAGGTACTAGAGTCCATATTTGTTCTTCTCAATTTGATCAATCTCTTCTTTCATGTCTTTACTCTAGTCTTCATTCTCTGATGCATCCTTCATTGACTTAGGCTCATGCATTCTTTACAAACATGTATCACTTTTCAACCTATTCTCTCTTATTGGTTTTCCTTCTTTATCTACAAGGATTTGTGTAGTAGGGTGATGTCTTCCGACATACTTTGACAATCTTGATTTTGATCTTCTTTCTTCAATGGGTTTGTCAACCTTTGAGTCACTCTACACATCTATATTAGATAAGTTAGCATTACATTCATGTAAATTAATCTTACTATAAGAATGTACCTTGGCTTCTATCTATAATGCAATTCCTAAATGCAACTTAGTTCCTACTTAGTTGTTGAATACAACTCAACATTGATTGTATGTAACTCGATAGTCACTAATACTTGTCTCTTTTGATTTACAACTTGGTTCACAAATTTGTCAGCATTCATGTCATCATATTAATAGATGAAGGTTTTTACTCTTTAGGTTACTTCTTATGTTGAGCTTCATGTACCTCTATATATTCATCTAAATTTATACTTGTACTATCCACAACTTTCTTAGTGTTAGTATTTTAAAACTTATAAGCTTTACTTATTATCGAATAACCTAGGAATATACCTTCTTCCCTTTTATCATCAAGTTTACCATTCATGTTGCCCTTAAGAATGTAGAACTTTCTTCCAAATACATTAAAATATTTTACATTGGATGAGTATCCATACCATAGTTCAAAAGGTGTACAAGTTTTACCTTTGTTGACTTGTACTTAGTTCAAGGTATAGACAACTGCACTTATAACCTATCTCTAGTATTTCTAAGCAATATTATTCTCCATCATTAGTGTTCTAGCATAGTCAATTTCAGATATGTTCCTCCTTTCAACAATCTCATTTTGTGGAGGAGTCCTTGGTGCAGAATTCTATCTTTTAGCTCCATTGTCATTAGAGAATATATCAAACTCATTTGATTCAAATTCTCCAACTCTGTCAGATCTCATACATTTCAAGCTTTTTCTAGTCTCCTTTCAACCTCTTTGTAATTAACACTTAAATATTTTGAAAGCATCATTTTCTGTTCCAAAAATATAGCTATAATCATCCTAGAATAATCATCAACAAATAGGATAATGTAATTTTCACATGAACTGCTCAACATAAATTAGTATGATAAAATTCCAAAATTTCTTTTGAAAACTGAATCTTATTTTTAACACTAGATTTTGTCACCTTACCAAAATGACATTGTTTGCAAATCACATTATCAAGTGTCTTCAAATTTGGCAAACCTCAGACTATTTTCACAATGCTAATACTGACAGTGTTATCAAAGTTAACATGACATATAACCTCTTTTTTCATAGCCACATGTTATCAAATTCTACAATAAGAAAAGTACCATCATTTATGTCAAGATAAAATAAATTACCTCTATTTTGGTCTCCATTTCCAATTTTTTTTCTATCAATGCCATAGATGCTAGCATTATTACTATCAAATTCAATTTTACAATTGAACTATTCAATTGTGAGCCACACAACAAGTTATAGTTAATTCCTTCTACACAGTAAGCATTTTGAAATGATCTTTTTTTTAAATTTCATTGATTCTTTACCTTTTACCAAACAACAAGCATCATTACCAAATCTAACACTATTTCTATTGGAATACCCAAGTGTGATGAACTTACTTTTTTCTCTAGTAATGAGATGTGAACATCTACTATCAATAATACATATATCACTTTTTTTGATATAAGATATTAATACAGTTGCCTCATCTTCATTAGAATCATATTTCATAGCAACATACACTACTTCATCATCATGGCCATCAGATTCATCTTTTGTTTACTCTTCAGCAATGTAGCAAGCAGTCTTTCCTTTATCTTTATAGTCTTTTCTATTATCATCTCTTTTACATTTGTATTTATCTCCACTCCTATTGTTCTTCTTCTTTTCACACCTTGGAGCAATATGACCAACATCATTACAATTGAAACACATGATAGGAAACTTACCTTTTTATTTCCCTTTTCCTCTATGAAATCTCCTAGCCAACAATAATTCAAGATCTTCTACATCATCTTCATCTATATCTCTATCACTAGAAATATTCTTGACCCTTTTCTTCTTATTTTTAGGTCCATTCATTATTAGTTTATTGTTGAAAGGAGGTTCAAAATTTTCAATTTTAAAACTATCCAAATTAAAATGTACAAGAGCAGTGAGACTACCCATCAGTACTTCAAGCGTTAGATTACTACTAGGAATAGACCTTAGTTCTTATGTGGAAGAGACTCTAATAGCATATATATGTAGGAGGTTTCTTAGTACTTTCCTAATCATAGTCATATCTTTAATTACACTATTTTATCCTCTAATAGCATTGACAACATCTTTGATTCTTGTACAATACAAGACTATAGTCTCACCTTATTTCATTCTCAACTCATCAAACTTTCCTCTTAGTCTTTCATCCTTAGCTCTTAGAACATTCTTGTCTCCTCAATAGATTGTCTCTATAGCATCCCACATCTTCTTAGCAAAATTACATCCTTTGATGTGATCAAACTCTAAATAGCTTAGGGAAGATGCAAGCTCTAACATTGCATGAATGTGTTCTTTATTCTTTTTCAGATCATTAGCTGTAAGGGCTCTAGTAGGATCAACATGCTTAGCTTTCATGGTAGATTGTGCATAATCTCCAAGTCCTCCTATATGGAGCCTCATCAAAAAAATTCGTGCAGGAAAATTTTCCTTGTTCAGTTTGGGAAACTCCTTTTTGTAAATCTTGATCTTTAACTATTAGTACATTCAAACTATTTCCTTATAACCATCAATGGCTCTGATACCAATTGTTCGAATTCTTTAGAATAACTAAGAGGGTGATGAATTAGTTATCCAAGGTTGAAATGTAAAAATAAAAATTTTCAATACTTAACATATTCATATCCATAAAAAAATATCATTCATGCATCCATTATAACATCCAATACCTTAACTTAGTAGGTCACTATCATAGGTTAAAATAACTTTGTAGAAATTTGATCATGAAATACCACAAACTCATTCACATAATTTGACACAAGGATTTTACATGGAAGCCCAATTTGGGAGAAACCGCAAGTAACATGCTACCCAATTTTAACACTTCTGAAGTGATGCCTTGTTAAAGGCCAACCCTAATAAAGGTTACAATAGACACTATTAAATTTGTTATAGTTAAATGATTTCAATCACCCTATTAGGATTGAGCCTTGTTAGGGAACTTTAGAACATTTTATTAAATGTCGCTTGGTTAAGGATTTACAAATGACAATTAGGTTAACCTCAATCCAAAGGATTTTTCTAAACTGATACAGTTGTTAGAATGTAATAGTAGGAATTGTTATGATAATAAAACACAAATCACTTGCATATTATAGATCATTGGTTAAGTACTCCACTCTTCTTGAAATTCATACTCTCCATCTCTAATAGCTTGTTCACACTTCAAGAGTTCAACCTTTTAACCCTTCTTACTTTTCATGCCAATTGAAGACTCTTGTATTCCACCACCATATGAAGTAACACCCTAGGCTTCTATTCTTCTTTAGGTTATCGCACATGAAAACCTATTCTTCTTTCTTATATGTCTATAAATAGAGAATTTAGGTCTTTTGTCATTTAACCACAATCATCCATTTTAGGGTTAGGTAAGATTGAATAAATCTACCCACTTTTCAATTTTAGTCCCCTCTATAAAATTCTTCTACAATCCTCTTTGAGTTTGTATCAAAACAGTTTATCTTGAATTTTGTTCCACTATGATATCATATAAATCTTCCACATGCTTCACACAATTCAATAAATCAACTTTTTCAACTCAAATTCATTAAATCTTTGATTAATTTTTTTTTTTATCACTCGCCATCTACACTGTTCACTTGGCAATAACATTCTTTGAATGCTTGACCAACACTAGGTTCCTTGGCATAAACTACATCTTCTCAACTTAGTCCCCACTATTATTTCCCTAATACTCAACACCTATTATATTTTTACTTACATTGGGTACTTACTAACTTTGTGACACTTGTCACTTGGTGAATCTTGTTTGGCTTGAACTAGGTTTTCTTGGCTTACATTATTTTCTTAGATAGGCTTGGCAGACACTTTTTATGAAAATACTTCTTCTTGGCTTAGCTAAATTAACCATTCACTTTAGCCATAAGTAAATATATATTACATCATATCATCGATGTATTACTTGGTCTTAGTGCTCCTTTTCTACAATATATAACTCAACCTTTCTCTAGGTCCTCCTGTTATCTTATCTTTTCAAATCATCTTCATAAATCAAACAAATGCTAAAGGGTGAGTGAGTAGCCGAGTTGGTGTGAAGGCGAGTCGTGAGGCATAGTTTTAGGCTAATGATCCTGGTGCTACGCATCAACTCTGATTCGAGTCACACTAGGTTTACCACAAACCCTTTAAGAACAAGAAATAGGAGTTGATTTCATGGGTGGGTGCGATGGAGTCTCTGAGAAGCGTTGGCTGCCGGCTGGGCTAGGGTTTTTCCCCTGGCCTGTTCTTGGTGTTTGATCTTTACTATTTTTCTGTTCTGTTTGGATTGTTAGCTACTGGACATAATTTGTGTTGGTGTTTTAGGAGATCTTCTGTAGTCAATTTTGGATTGGGGGTTTTATTGTTTGCATGGCAGGGCCTGGGATTTCTTCTCCGTTGGTGAGAACAGATGGTTCTTCTCCAACTATGCATGCAATGCGATCTGAATCATTTTATTCAGGGGAGAGCTCCAAGCTGAAAAAAGTTAATGGTTGTCTTCTGTGTAGCCATGATCACCCTGTTCTGGTTATTCCTCCAAAGGTTGTAATAGAGGACATTGATTATTGGACCAAGCATGCTTTGATATGAAAATTTCTTGGAATCCGAATTTCCTTATCCGCTCTTGAGGCATGGATTCGCCGCTCTTGGCAGTTGGAAGGCGATATGGAGATTATGTTGGCAAGGAATAGTTATTTTTTTGTTGTATTCTCTTGCATGTCTGATCGTGTCATGTTTTTGAAGGAGGCCCTTATTTCTACAACAATGTGGGGTTATTTGTCAAACCTTGGCATTCAGGTTTTAATTCTGCTGAGGATCTCCCTTCAATAGTGTCAATTTGGGTTCACTTGCCTCATCTTCCCTTGGAATTTTGGCATGAAGACATCCTTCGACAAATTGCTGCTTTGTTGGGGAAGCCAACTGCGATCGTACATCAAACCCTCAATAAAAAGGTTATTTCTTTTGCTAGAATTTGTGTTGAAATTAATTTGATTAACCCATTACCAGATTCTTTGGAAATTTGTCTGGGGGATTCTTCTTGGGTGCAGCAGTTAGATTATGAATCCCTCCCTTTTCGTTGCTGGATTTGTCATGAGTATGGTCATTTACTGCGGCAGTGCCCCCGTAACTTGAGTTTCAAAGGAGTGGATCGGTCTACAGATGGAAATGTTGGTGGTTTGGCAGATACTACAAGGAAAGGAGAATCTCAAATGGTTAATACTACCAAGGGGATGAATCCACAAGATGCTACAGGTAAGGGTAAGGCTCCAATGCAGGATAAGGATGGATTTACCCCTGTTCATCCTCGAGCTAAGGGACGTGGTCAAAAGAGGCCTTTGAAAGAAAGATTATCTGATTCAAGTTTTAACCATTTTGAGGTGCTGGATAGTATGGTTCTAGAGGAGGGTATTCCTCCTCCTATCTCTTATGATCCAGCTTGCCCAGATGAGAGATCTGTTCCTAATGATGCTTGTGGGGCATCTCAAGTTGTAGTATATCAGAATTGTGAGGTTCCTCTAGCTCCTGTGACAGCGGCTTTGGTGACTCCTGCAGTGTTGGAAGATGATGATGTTGTTTTGGCTAACTTGGTTAAGGATGTGCTACCATCAGGTAAGGGCAAGGGATCTCCTCTCCCCTTGGGGTTGCTGCCTCGACCCTTTAAGTGAGCTTCTTCTTCTCCCCCTCTAAGGAGTGGGCGCAAAATAGACCAAGAGAAGATTAAACTCACAGGAGATATATTGATTGAGTCTGGTTTAGTGAAACCTTTGGATTCTCATTTTCCCAAATCTACACAATGATGATTATTCTCTCATGGAATGTAAGGGGGTTGAATAGCATCCCTAGACAAAAGGCTATTCACAACTTGGTGGTTGATCATAGTCCTGATGTTTTTTGTATCCAAGAGACTAAGCTCTCTATGGAGTCTATGGTCCAACATGCCTCTAGTATTTGGTCTCGTGGCCAATGCCAGTGTGTTGGGGCAACAGGCAGTGCTGGTGGTTTAGCTATATTTTGGGATCCTCAAAAAATTTCTCCTCTTGATTGGATGTCTTCTCGCTCAACTCTCTCTATGGTAGCTTCTGCTCTAGACTTAGGAGAGGTAATCATGGTTACTAATGTGTATGCACCTGTTGATCTTGTGGAAAAGGAGGAACTTTGGGAACATATTCAATATGTTAGAAATTGTCATCCTTATCATCCTTGGGTGTTAGCAGGGGACTTCAATTCAGTTTTAAGTCTAGAAGAGAAGCATGGTGGTTTGGCTAGATTGGGCCCTTCTTCTGCTCTTCTTTGGCAACACATATCTCTTTTGCATCTCTCTGATGTTAAGCCTTCTAATGGCCTCTATACTTGGAATAATCACAGGACTGGTGCTACTGCTATCTCAGAACGCCTAGATAGATTTCTTGTTTCTTGCTTCTGGCTTAGTGGCACCCTTACTATCTCTTCAAAAATCCTTGATTGGAGGGGTTCAGATCATTGGCCAATCAAATTTTTTGCTATAGGGGCTTATGTTTCGAAGCATCCTCCTTTTAAGTTCCAGTTGATGTGGCTTCGTGACTCCTCTCTTCATGATTCTGCTTTTCGTTGGTAGAAAGATGGTGCCCCTGCATATGGTACTGCAATGTTCTCATTTTCTAAAAGGCTTCAATATGTTAAAAGGAAGCTCAAGATATGGAATAGGGAATGCTTTGGGAATCTTCACTTTATGAAGAGGCTTGCTCAAGAAAATCTTGATTTCATCACAAGGGAGATTAGAGATCGAGGTTTCTCGGAGGATCTTGGCCAGGATGAATCCCTTGCTTCTAGAGCTCTAGAAGAATGGGAACTTCGAGAGGAAATTTTTTGGAAGCAAAAGGCTTGAGTTGATTGGCTCCAGGAAGGTGATCGAAACACTGCCTTTTTCCATAAAATAGTGCAATCTCGCCGAAATCAGAGCACTATCTCTTCTTTGGTTAATTGTCAAGGTATCCAACTGAATTCCTTGCCAACTTTGTTCCAAGAGGCTATTTCATACTTCTCTACCCTCTTCTCTGAGGACTCTCCTCCTACTGATAATGAAGAAAATATTATTTTGTCCTGTATTCCTTCCCTTATCACTCAGGAAATGAATGATTATCTCATGCGTCCTATCTCTTTGGAAGAGCTGGAGGCGGTGATCTTTGGCATGCCTAAGGGGAAGGCTCCTGGTCCTGATGGTTTTCCAGTTGAATTCTTTCAAGAATTTTGGGACATCATTAATCATGATTTGTTGGAGGTGGTTAAAGAATCCTATGCTAGCAAGCAGATGCTTCGAGCTTTGAACTCTACATTCTTGACTCTTATTCCTAAGAGAGAGGGTGCTAATCAATTGGAGTTTTTTAGACCAATTGCCTTATGTAATGTGGTCTACAAAGTTATTGCTAAGCTGATTGCTGAGAGACTGAAAAGGTGGCTTTCCATTATTATCTCAGAAGAACAAGGTGGTTTTGTTGTTGGAAGACAAATTTTGGATGGGGTGGTTATTGCTACTGAGGCTATTCACTCTATGGCTACTTCAAGGGAGAGATCCATGTTTGTTAAGCTAGATATGGCTAAGGCCTACAATAGAGTTAAATGGAGCTTCCTAAGGAGTATTCTTCTTTCTTTTGGATTTAGCTCTGACTGGGTGAGTTGGATTATGAGTTGCATTACTTCTACCTCTTTTTCTATTCTTATTAATGGTCAACCTTCACAACTATTTGGTGCTTCTAGAGGCCTCCACTAGGGTGACCCTCTCTCCCCATATCTATTCATCATCATGGCTGAAGGCTTGGGCAGATTCATTAAGCATCAGGTGTTCCAGAATTCTATTCAAGGCTAGTGGTGGGGTAATGGCTTACCTTCTCTTTACCATCTTCAATTTGTTGATGATTTTGCTCTTGCCGGTCTTGCTAGGATCAAGGAAGTTGAAGCCTTTCGACATGCTTTGGAAATTTATTTGGTAGCTTTAGGCCAGAAAGTTAATGAGCACAAATCTTTCATTTACTTTTTTAACACTCCTGATTCTATTCAGCACAGGATTGTTGGTATCCTACGGTTTCAGATAGGTTCACTTCCTCTGACTTATCTTGGCATTCCTATTGTTGTTTCCAGGCAGCCACGTCTCTTCTGGCAAAATTTGATTACCAAGCTTTAGGATAAGGTAAATCATTGGACTCATAGATGGCTTTCTACTGCTGCCCGGGTTACTCTTCTTCAAGCTATTATCCAAGCTCTTCCTACTTATAGAAGCATGGTTCATGCTGCACCTATTTACTTTCTCAAGGAGTTTGATGCTCTTTCTCGATAATTCCTTTGGAGTGGTAATTTGCGTGGTACTAAATGGAGCTTGGTTAATTGGGAAACTATTTGTAGGCCTAAAAAGGAGGGTTGTCTTGGTCTTCATTCTACTCTATTGAGTAGACAAGCTTTGGTTGCTAAACTTTATTGGTGATGGTGCTCTGGATAGCATCAACTTTGGGCTCGTATTATTACTCATAAATATTTTCATGGTGCTGATCCTTGCTCTATTTTTGCACTTCCTCTTGAAGGTCGTGGCTCAATGGTTTGGCATACTTTGAAGAAAGGTGCGATGTTGGTGAAGAGTGGTCTGTTCTGGATATGTAAAGGAGGTTCTCAGGCTTTGTTTTGGTCTGATGCTTGGGATGGATTCCCTTCCATTTTATCCATATAACCTCATCTTCAGCCTCTTTGTGACTCTTTTCTTGCCACTGGATGGGATAAAGTCGCTCATTACAAGACTTCTTATCAATTGGGACCTATTGTTGGTTATAGATGGAAGCATTCCTCTGATTGGCCTCCTGGAGGTACAGACATGGATCGTCAGGAGCTTTCTCAAATTCTGGCCTCTAGAGAGTGTTCCTCTTTGCTTGGTCCAGATGTATTCGCTGGGGGCAGTACCTTGTCTGGTAAATATCATGTCTCTGCTGGGTATCAGGAGATAACTAGACAATTATTTGGGGATGCTGAGGTCCCTTGGTGGAAGCAAGTCTGGAATAAATTTTCTTGGTCCAAGTGCAATTTTTTCATGTGGCTAGTGGCTCAGAACCGTTGTCTTACCTAGGATAATCTTTGTAAACGTGGATTTCAGGGCCCCTCTTATTGTGTTTTGTGTGGTAATGGAGAGGAGTCTATCTCCCATCTGTTCTTCCATTGCTCCTATTCTACTCAGATATGTCACCTTTGGTGGAGCGCTTGGGGTTGCTCTTGTCGGCATGCTTCCTCTTTGCCTGAGTTCTGGGCTGGCTTGGGTAGTGCTCCCTCCAAGTCTTCTTCTCTCCATGTTGCTTGGATTGCTCGCCCATCTTTCATGCTTTGGCATATCTGGTTGGAGAGGAATCATCGCATATTCCAAGATGTTCAGCTTGGTGTTTTGCATCTTTGGTGGAAAATATCACATTCTCTCCAGGAAACTATTCTTGTGAAGTGTGAGCTTGATGGGGGTATGGATCCTGTTGATCTTGCTATCTGTAATCGCCTCAATTTTCATCTGCAGGATGGGGTTGTGGCTCATAGGTTTCCTTCTATGTCCTGGCAGCTTCACCATTAGAGGAAGGGTCGGGTTAACTGAGATGGACACTGGACTCCTCCTCCCTGTGGAGTTCTGAAAATTAACACTGATGGTTCTTCTCGTGGGAATCCTGGTCCGACTGGTATTGGTGGAGTGGCTCGTTGTAGTTCTGGGAATGTTAAATTTTTCTTCTCAATTCATAAGGGTGATTATACTAACAATCTCATGGAAGCTCAGGCTATTTTATATGCTATAGAATAGTGTTTCTTGTGGGGATGGAGTAAGATTATTTGTGAGTCTGATTCCTAGGTAGTGGTGAACATGCCTTCTTCACAAGAGCTTGAGGATGTTAGTTGGCAACTGGCCATTGTTGTTAAGTAGATTCTTTTCTTCTCTTCCTCTTTTCAGTTCATTAGGTTCAAGTATATTCCGCGAGAATGGAATAGACCTGCTAATTGTTTAGCCAAATGGGCTTCTAGTCATGATCCGGGTTGGAATATTAGGGATAGGGGGCAACTGTCCTTTGAGATGGTGCAAGAATTTGATGATCTTGTTGCTCAGGATCGAGCTCCTTGTTGAGCTCTCCTTGTTGTATTCCTTTCTGTCTTAATAAATTTTTACCTCTCTTTTTGCAAACAAATGCTACCATTTAAACCAAAAATAAGTTCTCACCAGCAAGTAGCAGGTTTGTCATCATTGCCAAAATACTTATTGTTCCATGATAGGTTCTATACATCAGACAATCTATTTTCAATAATTAGATATGGTGAATCCAAACAATACAATACTCTATAGCAGTGTCCTCAAATGAAAATACTCAAAATAGAAGGGTAAATAAGGAAAATTAACTAAAATGAACATATAGATGGAATTTATGGAATTTTATGTTAGTGCATTTGCAAGAATGCAGACAAATGGTATCTAGATAGGCCAGAAGAAACATAAGGCTGATATAATATATAGGAGAAGCAATCAAAATCATCTAAAACAACAAAATTGATCCCCAAACATAAATCAACCAAGATATACAATAGAATGAAAAAAATAAAAAAACACTCAATAAAATGTTCCTAGAGAAAAATGTGGAAAAAGAGCTTGCATTAGTAGAAAAATCTCTAAAAGACCATTTTAATTATATAAAGAATTATCAAATAGGAGATGACATGCTCAAGATATGTCTGTAGAGTGTAAAAAATAACTTTAAGTTTGATAACAAAAAAACATAAAACACGAACCAAAACTGATAACTACTTGCACCAAGGTGATGTGGTTAGAACCATCTTTTTGATGATATCTCATTTGCCAAAACCAAAGTCTAGATGATTAATATATGGAAAAACAATACTAAGAACCCACTAGGGTTCAAGTCATCCTAATTACATGGCCCAACACCATAATGGATGAGGCCAACATCATGTGTTGGGTAATTTTTATGTTGAGAAAAGATTAATACAAGTATTAGGATGTGTTTTAATTATTATTTTGTCATTAATGCCAAACTTGCTACTTGCTAGTAAGAAAAATTCTTATTTGATTTGAATACAATCATTTTTTTTAATGATGAAGAGTATTTGATCAAATCAGTTAACAAGAGAACCTAGAGGAAAGGTTGAGTTATGTTATGAAAAAAGAATAAAAGGATCAGTTAAGATAATAATGATATAGTGTATTGTTTATCTACTTAAGGATACAAAGATTGGATACCCTAATTAATTCTTGAAGAATAAGTAAGAAAATTTGTATATGCCAAGCTTGACTGAGTGCATAGTAGGTGTCCAAAAAAGTTAGTCAAGACAAGCAGAAAATTAGTTGGAGATGAGAAAGTTGAAAATTCAATATATGTTAGGTGAACATAGTGTAAGCCAAGTAAAGTTTAGTTGATTTCAAGAATTAGTAAACTTTAGCATTTTTTTAGTTAACTAGTGTTGACAATCTAGAAGAATAGTATGGGAGTTGAGTGATAGAATATTGATGCCATGTGTCAGTATTCATGTTAAATCATAGATTTGATAGATCTAAGCTGACTATTTTATTTTATTGAATTATGTGAAGTGTGTAGAAGATAATTATGATGATCTAGTGGCATAGAATTCAAGGTAAACTACTTTGTGGAAAATTCAAGGAAGATTGACAAAGAAGTTTCTAGAGGAACCAAATAGAAAAGTGGGTAGTTTTTTTGTATGCTACCTAATCCTACCTAGTCCTAAAATGGAAAATTGTTCTTAAGTGGAAAAAAGATCTTAACTCTCTATTTATAGAAAAAGTTGGTCTAAAGAAATGGTTTTCATGTGCAAGAACCTAAGGAAATAAGGAATCTAAGGTGCTGATTCATTTAGTGGCAGAATAGAAGAGGCTACAATTGGCATGAAAATCAAGAAGGCTTAAGAGTATGAATGTTTGAAGCATGACCAAACTATCAAAAATGAAGTATCTGAAAGCCAAGAAGAATGGATGATTGAAAAAATATTTAATCTACAAATGAGTTGTAATTTGTTATCAAATCAAGCCTTACCATTACTTTCTAATCATTGAATTAGTCTTGGGTAAATGCTTTGGATTAAGGTTGAGCTAACAGTCATTTGTAAATCCTTTAACTAGGTGACATTCCAAGTGAATGATCTAAAGTCCTGTAATAAGACTCATTCATAATAGGGTGATTGAAATCCTCTAACCAGGTCACATTTAGCAGTATGTATTGTAACTTTTAATAGGGTTCACCTTTTACAAAGTATCACTTCAGAAGAGTGAGAATTAGTAGCATGTTATTGGTGGTTTTTCAAAAATTCCATTTCCATGTAAAATCCTTGTGTCAAATGTGTTATTGAATACTTTATGCTTCATGTTTTCATTTATGCTAGGTTGCTTTGTCCTAGCATAGTAACTTACAAATTTTACATGTTGTATGATCTAATAGATGCATGCATAATAAGGTTTTATGGAAAGGGGTCTAATGAGAATTGAAAAAAATAATTTGAACATATGGACCTTGGATAACTGATTCACCCCCCCCCCCCCCCCCCCCCACCCCCTCGCCCTCACCTTCACCTCTCAGTTATTCTAAAAAATTCCAACTATTGAAATTAAAGTCATAGTTCTTAACAGGACTAGTTTGAAGGTACTAGAAGCAAAAGACCACCTATCAAAAATAGAGGTACCCAAGCTTAACAAGAAGAACTTCCCTACGTGGAAAAGTTTGATTAAGATACACCTAGGATGTATTAGATACCATGTACAATCTACCATTCCCTAACTAATGATGATCTAGAAAAGAAGAAAGAACATAATTAGGCAATGTTGGAGAATGCCTCTGCCATAAGCTATATTGATTTGATGACATCAAGTGTTGTCATAGTGCAAAGAAGATGTGGGATTCTCTTTACACCATTGATGGAGGATATGAAAACATTTTGAGATCCAAATATTAATGTATTAGATGTAAGTTGAATGATATGAGGATGCAAAAGTTGAGAATGTTGCTCAATTCTGGTCCAGAATAAAAGATGTTGTTAATGCTATAAGAGGAGCTACTAGTGAGATAGACGATGATACTATATTAAGTGAATTACTAAGAATACTAATTCCCATTAATGCTATTAAAGTTTTTTCCATACAATAATTAATATCTATACCAGTTCCTAGTCTAACTCTTGAAGGTTTGGTAGGTAGGCTCACTTCCTTTGAGCTCTCTAGTTTTGATAACTTCAAATCGAACAATGTTGAATTTTCTTTCAAAGCAAAAATATCATTAAAGGAACCAAAAGAGAAGAAGTAAATGATAAAATAAATTTCAAATGATAGTGAAATGGATGAGGAATATGTAGAACAACTTGAAGTACTATTAGGAAGGAGATTTCATAGAGGCAAAGGAAAATCCAAAGGTTAGTTACCTATCATCTGTTATAATTGCAATGAAATTAGTCATATTACTACTACATGTCTAGAGAAGAAGAATAATAGAAGTGGAAATAAATACATAAGTAAAAGAGGTGAGGACCAAAAACATCACACAGAAAAAGGAAAGAATTGTTTGTAGAATGAAGAAGAGGAAACTAGAGATGGATCTAATGACCATGATGATGAAGTGGTGTATGTATCAATGAAGGATGAATCTAATGAGGATGAGGTAGTTGTACTAGTGTCTTATGTGAATAAGTGTGATAGATGGATCATTGATAGTGTACGTTCACATCACATGACTAGAGATATAAGCCTAAATTATTATGATGGAAATAGTGTAAGGTTTGGTAATGATGTTGTCTGATAAAAGGAAAATGATCTATCAAACTCATAGAAAAGATTTTGTGTGATAATGCTTATTATGTTGAAGGACTTCACTACAATTTGTTGAGTGTATTACAAGTGAATAGTTCATGTAACAAGATGGATAAGATCTATAATACTTATCTGAAACTAATTGGAGATGGTGATAAAAATAATCATAATCTATTTTATCTTGATATAATGATGCTACTTGTCTTGCTGTAGAATTTGATAATGTGTGGTTATGGCATAAGAGGTTATGTAATTTTATGTTTGATAACTTAGTGAGTATCAATAAAATTGAAAGAGTGAGAAGTTTACTTATATTTAAGAAACTTGAAAATATAATTTTCAAATAATGTTAGTTAGGCAAGATGAGAAAATCTAGTTTTAAAAGTAAGACTCACACCTCTGAAGAAGTTTTAGAGATTGCTCACATTTTTTTATGTGGACCAATTAATTCCTAAAGCTACAAGAGTAACATTCACATTATCCTATTTTTTGATGATTATTATAGGATGATGACAATTATGTTTTTCAAATAGAAATCTGATGCTTTCCAAATATTTAAGTGGTACTTAGCAAGAGTTGAGAAGGAGACAAGAAAATCATAAAATGTCTAAGATTTGACAAAGGCGGAGAAAAAAATATTGTTTGAGATGTTCTATAATGACTGAGGAATAAAAAAAAATAGATATTTGCACCTAGGACCCCTCCAAAAAATTGAATTTTTGAAAGAACCAATAGATCTATAATGGATTATGCTAGGATACTCATGATATAGAAGAATGTTGCTTTGAAATACTAGAGAAAGGCTATAAGTACAATTGCTTATACCTTAAACCTTGTGAAAGTCAAGAAAGGTACTCATTCAACACCTTTTGAATTATGGTTTGGATACTCACCCAACACAAAATATCTTAAGGTATTTGGAAGCAAGTGCTATATTCCTAAAGATTTAAAGAATGGTAAATTAGATACTAGAAGTGAATAATGTATATTCCATGACTATTCCACAAGAAGTAAATCTTATAAGTGTTTAAATACTAACACTAAGAAAGTTGTGGAAAGTGCAAATGTGAAGTTTGATGAATATACAAAGGTACATGAGGTTGAAACTATGAAGGAACCAAAGGAATACAAATATTTTGTATAATTTTATGAAGGTATGTCTTCTAATGACGATTCTATAAATCAAGTTGCAAATCAACAACAAGTTTTAGTGATTGCCGAGTCACATACAATGAATGCCAAGTTGCATTTAGGTATTGAGCTATAGTCAAGAACTAGGTTGTAGATAGAAGCTGAGGCATATTTTGATTTTGAGATTCATTTACATGAAGGAGATGTTGAATTACCTAATAGAGAAGTACATAGTGATTCAAAAGTTGATAGACCTAATAAGGAAGATAGAGTAGAACCAAGATTGTCAAATTATGTCAAAAGATATCATCATACTAAAAACATTATTAGAGACAAAGATGATAGACCAATGACAAGAAACAGGATGAGAAGTGATACATGTTTGTTGCACATGCATAAACCTAAGATAGTGATATATGGGTTAGAAAATGTGGACTAGAGTAAACCCATGAAAGAAGAGATTGAACAAATTGAGAAGAACAAGACATTGACCCTAGTTCATAGACCAGAGGATAAGAATATGATTGGAAACAACTGGATCTATAGAAACAAGTTAGATGAAAATGGTGAAGTCACAAGAAATAGGGCAAGATTATTTTGCAAGGGGTTGGCACAAGAAGTAGGGATAGATGGTGGAGATACATTTTCTCCTCTTGGAAGATTGGAAGGAGTAAGAACTCTACTTTTTTGCTATACATACATCAATTTCAAATTTTATTAGATGGATGTAAAGTTAGCATTTATGAATGATGTATGAGAAGAAGAAGTTTACATAGAACAACTAGAAGGTTTTTTTGATGCTAATAACAACAACATGGTATGTAGACTCTGCACAACTTTCTATGATTTAAAGGAAGCCCCAAGAACATGGTATGAAAGGCTTCAAAATTATGTTGTGAAGATTTGATTTGAGAGAAGTAATGATAACATCAATCTATACTTGAAGATAGAAGGTGGTAAAGGTATTTCACTAGCTAAAATTTTTGTTGATGATATCATATTTGTAGGTCAAGATGGATTATATAAGGCATTTCCAAAAGAAATAAAGTAAGAATTTGAGATGTCAATATTTGGAGAAATTAAATCCTTTGTTAGTTTGTAAGTATATCAGATGAAATATGGAATATACATCTCCTAGTCTAAGTATGTGAAGGAAATATTGATTTTTTTTGCATTGGAAGATTCAAAACTAGTTAGCACATCTATGGTTATAGGACACAAGTTTTCAAAGAATGATGATTTAGCTCATGTGAATGAAACTTTGTACAAATCTATGATTGGAAAATTTCAATATGTAGTACATAATAGACATGACATTGCATTATATGTTGGGATTGTTACAAGATTCTTTACTAATCCTAAGGAGAATCATTTGTGTTATTTAATGTGGAGCCTAATCAGTCCTCAAGTTGGAGATTGTTAGTTTATGGTGATCAATCGAGAAATTTTTGTGGGGTTACTATATTGACATTTTATGGCTAACATGTTGTAACTAATTTTACCCCTAAAGTGGCAAAAACACTTGTATAAAAGATCTTAGGGTTGTGGAATTTTTTTATTGTGCATTATGCAAAAATGTATTCTTGTAGTTATATTGAGCTATAAGGAATTATCGATTATAATCAAGTTGTAATCACTAGATCATAATAATATTGGACTTGCTATTTTCTGGATGTAGGCTAGGGATTGGGTGAACCATGTTAAATCTTTGTGTCTTCATGTGTTCTCTTCTATGCAATCTATTATTTTCTATTGTTGTTTATATTTGCATGTAACTTTTATTTTTGTTTATGATTTTATCCTAACAAGTAGTATTAGAGTGAGGTCATTTTTTTAGTTATTCTTTATAGGAAAGTCTCATAGTTGAGTGGGAGTAATGGTAGATGATTGTAAGATGATGGTTGACAAGTTTAATGGGAAGAACTCTCAGTTATGAAAGATGCAAATGGAATACTATCTCTATCAAACGGATTTATGGAAGTCATCAGAAGGAAAAGCAAGAACTTTTAGATATAAAGTTACTTGGAAGCATTCTATTATGCCTAGCACCATCATTGGCAATTAATATTACAAAATCCAAGATGAGAAAAGAGTTGATGAAAACCCTAGTGAAATTGTATGAAAAGCCCCATGCTTCAAATAAGGTATTTCTCATGAAGCATTTATTTAATATGGAAATGGTAGAGGATGGATCTATTTTGGATCATTTAAATGTGTTTAATATTGTTACTATTTAGTTATCTTTTGTGGGTATTAATTTTAATGAAAAATTAGGGCTCTCTTGATTTTGTATTCTTTACCTAAAAGTTGGAATGGCATGGTAATGACTATGAGTAATTATGTTTTTGGATCTAATATTCTAAAATATGATGATGTCATTAGTTTTATTTTGATTGAGGAAACTTGTAGGAAAAGCTTAGGTGGATCTACATCAAGAAGTGCTATTAATGCACAAAGCAGAGGCAAAACACCTGAGAGATGAATTGATTCTAGAAATTGTGAGAAATCAAGAGGAAATTCAAAGGGGAAGATGTCTCAATTTAGAGGACCAAATGACTATTGGTACCATGAGAAACTAGGACATAAGAAGAAAGATTTTTGGACTTGAAAGGAAAATGAAGTGGGAAAGCAGGATGGAGACAAGGAAGAAAATGTGGAATGTAACAAATTTGAAGAGAATACTTTACTTCTATGTTAAGAAAGTGTTGATGATTCATCAATTTTAGATTCTAGTGCTTGATTTAATGATACAACTCATAGAGATTATTTTGTTTATTATGTCCAAGGGGATTTTGGGCAAGTTTATCTAGGGGATAATGAACCCTATCAGATTTTTGTAAAGGGAAAAATTAGAATTAAGTTGTAGAATGGGAATCATTGTCTACTACATGAGGTAATACATATGCCAAGGCTAAGTAGGAATTTAATTTCAGTAGTGAAACTCACTAATGAGGGTTGTGTAGTTACTTTTAATGATAAAAATTGGAAGATTTCAAAGGTTTCCCTTGTAGTAGAAAAAGGTGTGAAAGTAGGCACCTTATAACAATGCACAAGTCATATTATTCCTTATACTTCAAATATTTTAGAGAAAATAATGTTTAGGAACATATGCTACAGTTGAGCAACAAGAACAAGTTGTTGTTATAGATTCTAATATAGTGTTGTGGCACAATATGCTTGGGCACTTGAGTGAAAAAGGTATTAAAGTACTTCATTCAAATAAAGTTTTACTAGGTCTATAATGTGTTAATATGGATTTCTATGAAAGTTGTGTATGGAAAACAAAAAAGAGTGAGTCTTGTGGAGATTGGGAAGGAAAGTAAAAGTGAGAAAAATTGAGCTTGTGCATACAGATGTATGGGGACTAGCTCAAGTACCTTCCCTTGGTGGCTCTTATTATTATGTTACATTTATTGATGATGCAACTAGAAAAGTATGGGTTTATTTCCTTATATATAAATCTAATGTATTTCATTTTTTTAAGAAATGAGAATGCTTGGTTGAAAATGAGACTAGTAAGAAATTAAAATGTCTCTGATATGATAATGGTGGTGAGTATTGTAGTCATGAATTTGGAGATTATTACTCCACTAATGGTATTCATAGACAAAAATCTATTCCAAGGACTCCACAAAAAAATGGAGTGGCTAAATGGATGAATATGACTATAATGGAGCATGGAAGGAGCATGAAGTTGCATGTAGGGTTTCCCTTAAACATGTGGGTGGAATCTATCAATACTATTGTATATTTTATTACTAGAGGCCACTCTACTCCTTTGGGTTGTGCTATTCTAGAGGAAGTGTCGATTGGTAAGAAGGTGAGTTATTCTTTTTCTTAGAACCTTTGGTTGTGAAGCATTTTCTCACATAGATTCTAAAAATAGAACCAAGCTAGAAGCTAAGTCAAAAAAATGTGTATTCTTTGGATATGACATTGATGAATCTAGTTCTAGCTTTGGGATTTTGAAAATAAAACAATTGTAAGAAGTAGGGTTGTCATATTCAATGACAAAGTGTTGTATAATGATCTGTTGTAGCAACATGAGAAGAAAGAATATGATTATATAGTGTTGGATAAAACTCCAAAAGATGATGTTCCAAAAATTCTTCATGATGTGCAACAACTAGAACAAAAAATACCACACACATCAATGAATGTTAGATAGTTAAAAAGGCTAAGTTGACCTCAATCAAGATTTTCTCCTTCCTTGTATTATATTTTACTAATAGATGTTGGTCAACTTGAATGTTACGATGAAGTTGTGAAGGTGGATACAAATAATTAGTGGGAGTCTACAATGAAAGATGAAATGGACTATTTTCTAAAAAAAAGACATCGAATTTATGCAAGTTTCTTGTAGGTAAAATGACTTTATAGAATAGGTGGGTTTATAGGTCAAAAGAAGAGGATGTAGGTAAGGAAATATTTAAAGACAAGTTAGTGGTAAATGGATTTGCATAGAAAAAGACATTGATATTGATGAAATATTCTCTCTTGTTGTTAAGATGACTTCTACTCGCATTGTTTTAAGTATTGTGGTTGCTAAGGATTTGCATTTGGTGTAGCTTGAAGTTAGAACAACTTTCTTTCACGGTGTTCTCAATGAAGAGATATATATGGCTCAGCCATAGGGATTTGAGGTGTAGGGTAAAGAGAACTTAGTGTGGAGATTGAAGAAAATTTTATATGTCTTGAAGAAAGCACCTCCACAATTGTATCTAAAATTGGGCAGTTTTATGCATAAGCATAGACTTAGTAGTTGTCATTTAGATCATTCTATTTACTTTAAGAGGTTGGATGATGAAAACTACAGTATTTTATGTTTATATGTTAATGATATTCTTGTAGTTGGATCTAACATGGATCACATTAAGTGGCCAAAATGCCCATTGGCACATGTATTTTCTATAAAGTAATTGGGGGCAATAAAAAAAATCCTTGGTATGAAGATTTACAAAGATAGGAAGAATATTAAATTGACATTATCTCAGGTTGATTATATTGTGAAGATGTTGTCATGTTTCTCTATGGAGAATGCTAAAACTATGAGCACATGTTTACCTGGTCATTTGAAGTGGACTACGGAGATTCATCCCAAGACAAAAAAAGAGAAGGATAAGATGTATAAGGTACCTTAAGCTTCATCTATAGGTAGCTTGATGTATGCTATGGTATGTACTGGCTAGATATTGCACATGTAGTGGGAGTTGTTAGTAGGTATATGAGTCATCCAAGAATTGAGCATTGAAATGTTGTTAAATGGATTCTCAAATATTTGAGAGGAGCATCCAGTAAGTTTTTACACTTTGGGGGCTCCACTACTAATTTAATAGGCTATATTGACAAAGATTTGGTAGAGGATATTGATACCAAGTAGATTACTACACATTATATATTTACTATTAGTGGGGAAGCCATGAGCTAGGTTTCTAGATTAAAGAAGGTGAATGATTTATCCACTATATTGGCAAGGAATGTTGTTTCTATAGAGGCAGCCAAGGAGATGATATGGCTTTAGTTCTTCTTGGAAGAATTGGGACACCCTTAGAGGGATAATATTTTTTTATAGATAGCTAGAGTGCTACTCATCTTGTGAAGAATTCTACTCTACATACAAAGACAAAACACACACAGTTGTGGTACCATTTTATTTAGTCAATATTGGATGATGGATGGTTAATGCAGTCAAGATACATACAAATGATAATTTAGCAAATATGTTTACAAAGGTTTTAACAAGGGAGAAGATGAACTCCTCTTTAGCCTCGGTTGGTCTTCTAGACTAAACATGAGTAAAAGAACAATAGAGTCTAGGGTGGTTTGGTCCGGTGGGAGCCTCATGGAGTAGTGGCATAGCTATAGGATTAGTCTTGAAGTGGGAATTTTTGTTTAGTGTGGAGCCTAATTAGTCCTCAAGTGGGATATTTTTAGTTTGTGGTGATTGATTAGGGAAATTTTGGGGCTACTATATCAGTACTTTATGGCTGACATGTTGTAACTAATTTTAACCCTAAAATGATAAAAAAAAACATGTATAAAAGGGCTTAGGGCTAGGAATTATTTTATTATGGGTGATGTGAAAATTGCTTCTTGTGATAGTATTGAGCTGTAAGGGATTACAAGTTGTAATTAGGTTGTAATCACTAGATCATAATAATATTGGACTTAGTGTTTGGTGGATGTAGCCCAAGGATTTGGTGAACCACGTTAAATCTTGGTATCTTGTTTTCTCCTCTTTTTGATCTACTATTTTTTGTTATTATTTAAATTTTCATTTAATTATTATTTTTTGATATGGTTTTATCATAACAGTTTGATGGTTTTAAGAGAATTTTGAGATATTTGGAAGGAACATAATACTATGGTCTATTCTACTAGGAAAAGGAAAAATTTGAGTTGACTTCCTACACTAATGTTGATTGGGCTTGAAACGTTGATGACATAAAAAACACTAGTAGAGTATCATTTTTCTTAGGAAAGAGGTTGGTTACCTAGACCAGCAAGAAATAAAACAACATATCTTAATCTACTACTGAAGTTGAATATATGGCTACTGCAATAAATTGTACAAACATTGTATGAATCAAATGACTTCTCAAAGATATGAAGGAAGAAACCATTGAAACTATGGTACTTTATTGTGATACTATAAGTGATGTAAATAAATCAAAGAACCTTATTATGCTAACAAAGACTAAGCACATTGCAACAATTATCATTAGTTGAGAGATTTAGTTCAAGAAAAAGAAGTGAGGATGGGATATTAGAATACAAAAGAGAATATAGTTTATATCTTCACAAAAGATTTACCTAAGGATGATCATGAGTATCTAAGAGGTAAACTAGGGGTGATACCCATATCCAAAGCTACTTAAGAGACATGAGTAGTGTCCCACATCAATGAAGTTGAATGTTTTATCTTACAACTTGATGTAGTGGATATTACTTTAGGAGCTTCCTAAAGTAATAAAGGAGCTGAATTAGAAGATTTACAATCACAAGGTAGGTTATAGAGGGAAAAACTGAAATTTTCAACATCTGCATGTTGAGATGACATGTCTTTGGCCTTTTTCTCAAAGAGGGAGAAATAAAGAATACCAAACAAAGTGAGAAAGATGGAGAAATACATTAGAAGGAGAAAGAAATATGAAATATATACTCCCAAGGGAGAAATAAATATAGACATAGAGAGAGAAACCTTAATATCAGAAAGGGTGAGTGATTAGATAAAGAAGGAGAAGCTTTACAAGATCATAGATGAAGGGAGTTATAAGAAAAAATTGATTATTTGTTGATCATAATAGAATTTTATAGCCTATAAAAAAGATGAAAGTTGCAAATAGAGGGAAAGATTTCAATACAAGGAATTATTTTCTTTTTGGTATCGATTTTGGTATTGGTTTACCATCAATGCCAAAGAGAGATATTATTCAGAAAATATTGACACAAGTATGAGGATATATTTCAATTCTTGGATTGATAATTATTTGACAACTTCTTAGTTGATTTGAGTATTGTCATTTGTTTGATTGATGAAGAGGATTTGATCAAATGAGTTAACAAGAGAACCTAGAGGAAAGGTTGAGTTATGATATGAAAAGATAATACAAACATTGATTAAGAGAGTGATGATTTCGTGTATTATTTATCTACCTAATGTTGCAAAGGTTGGATACATTGATTAAGTCTAGAAGACCAAGTAAGAAGAATTATGTCTATCAAGCTTGACCGAGTTCATTGTAGGTGCCAAGTAAGGTTAGTGCAAGCTGAGTAGAAAAATATTTGGAGCCAACAAAATTTAAGATTCAGTATATGCCAAGTGAACATAGTATAAGTTGAGTAAAGTTTAGTTGATGCCTAGCATCAGTAAACTTTAATGTTTATCTAGTTAAGTAGTGTTGACTGAGTTGAAGAATAGTATGGAAGTTGAGTGATAGCATATTGATGCCAAGTGCTAATATTCATGTTAAATAATAGATTTGATTTTGTTTCTTAAATTGTGTGAACCATGTGGAAGATATTTATGATGAGATGGTGGCACATAATTCAAGTAAATTATTTTGTGGCAAATTCAAAGAAGATTGAGGAAGAAGTTTCTAGAGGAACCAAATGAAAATGTGGGTAGATTCATTGTATCCTACCTAATCCTACCTAACCCTCAAATGGATGATTGTGGTTAAGAAACAAATGATCTTAAATCTCTATTTATAGAGAGTGATGATCAGAAGTAAAGATTGTCATGTGCAAGAAGCTAAGGAAGAAATGGAGTCTAGGGTATGGCTTCATTCAGTGGCCAAATAGGAGAGGGTGCGATTGGCATGCAAAGCAAGAAATCTTAAGAGTATGAATTCTTGAAGGGGTAAACAAACCATAAAAGATAAAGTGTGTGAAAGCCATGGAAAATGGAGGACTAAAATAGAGATCTATAATCTGCAAGTGAGTTGTAATTTATTATCATATGAAGCCTTATGGTTACTTTTTAATCATTGAATCAGTCTAGGGTAAATAATTTGGATTAAGATTGTGCTAACATTCATTTGTAAATCCTTTAACTAGGTGGCATTCCATGTGAATGATCTAAAGTCCTCTAACAAGGCTCACTCCTAATAGGGTGATTGAAATCCTCTAACCACATCACATTTAACAGTGTGTATTGTAACCTTTAAAAGGGTTGTTCTATCATACAACATCACTTCAGAAGAGGGAGAATTAGTAGCATGTTATTGGTAGTTTTTTCCAAATTGGGTTTCCATGTAAAATCCTAGTGTCAAATGTATTATTGAATCTGCTAGGTTTCATGTTTACATTTTTGCAAAGTTATTTTAACCAGAGATAATAACCTAAAAATTTTAAGTGTTCTATGATATAATGGATGCATGCATAATAAGGTTTTATGGATAAGGATCAACAAAGAATTGAAATGTTTATTTGTACATTTGAACCTTAGATAACTATTTCATCTCCCCTCTTAGTTATTCAAAAGAATTACAACATTTGATGGCATGAATGCCCCTCATAGCTTGGCCCTAAGATGATGAGGTCCACATATGTACCCATTTTTGGTTCCTAACCCCTTAATTGAAAAAAACCAAAGATATATCCAATGTAACTCATAAAGACTTGTAGGATATGTTGATACAGTGATGATGTCATCAAGTGATGAGCCTAAATTTGATGATCAACTGGATATTGAGGAAAAGATGCAAGAAAAATGACCCCTACAAGGAAAAAAGCCCAATGGCAGGAAATAATATAGAGATACAAAAAAATTAGCGTGCTCAAAAAACAAAGAGTTGGTGCCAGAAACAAACCTAGTGGCCAAAAAACCATGTTACAAAAATGTATTGAAAGATGCCATAAATATTTTTGGCCCACAACCTAAGAAATATCCTATTGGTCTAACAAAGAAACTAGTTTCCAAAAAATACCATTACAAAGAAGGAGGGCACCTACAAATGTTCATGGGCTGCTAAACTACAAATAATGGATGAGACCGCCTAAAAATGGTGATGGAAGGTAATTTTTTGCCTGATTAAAAGTAGAAAATATGCCATCATTGCAACTGTGAACAAAAGAAGTATCATCAGGCAAACCTATCCCATCAAAATAAGACTACTTAAATAGAATCACACATCATCATAAAAATTGTTAGCACTAATCAGGGTCATCATCATCAAGGTGAGGTTGGAGATGTTATGCACTAACATGTCATTTTCATGTTCTAGACCATGCACTTCTTTAAAGAAAAATACCTACATGCAAACACTAACCACCAATAAAAAAATGTAGCCAAGTTAGCCAAAGTGGCTTATTTTTAATAGACACACACAATCACTGATAGGCTCATTCTCCACCTATCAAGGTATAACCAAGAAGGAAAAGTCCACTCCAAAATCCTAAGATCATGTGGTTGCAAGGTGATGGAAAATACTTGAAACCAACATTTTAAGATAATGACAAAATTGTCATTCAATCTTCCCAAACAACCATAAGTGCACATGTACAAAACCATGTGGGGTATGTTGTTAGACCTATGTCATAAAAAGGGACCACCAAATTGGGTGGGAAGAAAATAGAGACTAAGCTCATAGATAAAGGTGTTTACCTGGATATAATTGGTGGGGGTTATAACCAAAGGTAGGGACCCATGATTGTCAACAAAGTGCAAAATCCTATGCCCAAAAATTGCTTCAACCTTTCTTGTCATGAAAAATAGTGCTTGGAGCATGAAGACCAAAAAACAATGCTTTGAGCACGAAGACCAAAATACATAAACAAAGGATGCTATGAGTAAAGGACAAGAAACCAAGTGTACTGCTAGTATAGAAGAGGGTTCCCAATGCAAGAACCTTAATAGTGGCTGATAAAGTTCAAGGTGCACATAATCAAAGCCTCCAAATAACTACATGCACTTTTACATAGTTATTTAAAAAATTAATTTTTTTTGTAAAACAAAGAAAAAAAAAAAATATCACCTTCAATTTATTTTTTGGAAAAATAAAATGAATTGTTGCCTTGTGAGATGTACACAAGTCTCTATCACTTGGGTTCAAAAAACTATTTCCTTGTATTTTAATAGTGTACAAATTTGACATATATATTGTGGATAAAAGAGATTTTTGGGTGATTTAAGGTCAATGACAATGTTTGTTTGGGCTCAAAGTTTTCTTATAAATAGGTCCCCTCAAAAAATAATACAAAACACTTCTAAGAATTGAAATGCTCTAAAAGAAAAATGGTTGATCTAAAAACCAAGACAAACCTATCATAAATAGAATGAGCATGAAGAACTAGAGCTTTGATACCATGTTGAAGTTGATGAAAGATCAACCGCACAACTCCCTAAAATTAACTATGTGCAAACACCTATCCCTAAAAGAAAGGAGAAAAAACTATGGAGGCTGAAATTTCTAGATCCATAGATGATAAATTCTTGATGGCAAAAAAGAGATCATATTATTAATCAAAAGTGAATTAATCAGTAAATTACAAAGAGATATCAATCCATAGAAAAAGATATCAAAGCCCTAAAAGGTAAAACCTAAGTTGCATTATAATAATTACTAAAATAAATAATCATCTTATGCCTCAAGTTTTTCTTATTTAGAATAGACTTAATAGAAATTATATAATTACACTACCACTATCTTTGGAGTGCATATAAACATGAGTTATTAAAATCTTAAAGTTTATAGAAATAATAAAAAACAAGGAAATTAGGAACTTGTTTGAATTACAAGGTATTCTTGTTTATAAACTAGAAGTAACACCAGAAGGTGTTAAAGAAGAAAAAGTTGTATTGGATATACTTGGTGTAAGTATTGTTGGAGCATTAGAACTATGTGTGCATCTAGTACATTGACATAAACTAATTATAAAAATAAGTTTAAAAAGGCATGGGATATATACATTCATGTTCTAAGAATCTACTTTTTGGAGATATTTTTTATATCATATAAGCGGATACAACTACTCTCCATTAATAAAAATATATTTTAAAAAATATTGTCTTATTTTCAATGTTGTCAAAGGGGGAGAGTTTAAGGTTAGAAAATTGTATCATAGAGTTACTCTAAGAGGAATTGTCTTCCCTGAAGATGACTTGATATGACCCTTGCTAGAGAACTTGAACAATTAGAAGGAGAGTTAGCTCCTAGTCCCTAATTTTTCCTTTTCTTTTTGGTGCTTTATGTTTCTAGCTTATTGTTTGGCTCATGGTGTTCTTTCATTAAAATTTACTATAATTCATTTATGCCTAGGAACCTAAATTCATCTAGGTATAATTGTAAGTTTGATAAAATTGTTTAAGTGATAGCCATAGTGGCTATAAATATTAAAATATGTTAGGTTGGGGGTTTTTTATATCAAAAAAAGAGGTTGGTTAATATCGTGTTTGTGAAATTCAAATAATTCTCAACCTTGTCTCTTGTCTATGGGTCAACCACTATTTTGGCATATTTTAAATATCAAAATAAAAAATGGCCACATAATGTAGACTTTTCAACTTAAATGACATAAAAGTAGCTTTTGTGTTCATAATTTGAAGATGATGTAAACTAATGAAATGTATAAAATTTGATGAATCTTTTGACTGTAAATATTTTGAGAAATAAGTTAACTATTAAAAAAAAATTATGTCCTTTTGAACTGAAAACATCTGGGGTGTAGTTCCCATCAAACAAGTATACACAAATAATCTTAACTTGCTCTGAATTTAAAAAATTATACAGATGACATGTATAGCTTGTGGAGAACAATTTTTTTTTTAAATTTTAAATTTTCATTGTTATAAGGAGTTGAGGTTGACGTAATGGAAAGTTATAAAAAAAATTCTTATGTCAAAACCTCCATATTGAATTGAGTCCTTTTTGGTAAAAAAATTTACATAGTATTGAAAAGGACTCTCCTCTCTAGTGATAAATCCAAATTTTAATTTTTGTTCCATGATTTACGATGCTTATTTTTTTGGGAATCATATACTCAAATGTGAAAATATCTACTTATACTATTTTTGAAATTTTTACATATTGTATCTAATCAAAACACTGTAAAATTTATACGATAACAATATTGAATCCAAGATCTATAAATGAGTATTTTTAGTTTTTGAAAAAAGTTGGGATTTGATAAAGAAATCAAATTTTACCAAAACAACTTTAGAGGTCCTAAAAGGTGACAAAAATCTATGGTTGTACCAAATTAATATTATCAATTATGATGTACATTTTGGTTTCAAGTCTATAAATTAGATAGATTATAGATTCATCACCACTTCCCCGCTCTCCCAATAATATTGTACAATTAAATATTAACAATATCTCACCTAGTATGATAACATCTATTATCTTTGATATGCAAATCCAATACTAATAAGATATGGAATACTAAAAGAACATTTCCTTCCTTTGCATGATTATTTTATTTTTGGGACATCATGTTATGATGAATTATACACATAATAATTATGTCGAGCCTAACTAGGGGACATTGCAATTGGTATTATTTCAAAGGACTAAGAATATATGTGTATTTAGGGTGAGCCTTGCATAAATTGAGACAATCAATTATTCCAAGATAAGGTAGGGATTAGTGACCAAAAGAATCTTTCAAACAAGTCTGAGAAAAAGACTTAAGGTATTGGATCTATAAAATTTGAGGGGAATATTTGAGTTTGGTTCTAGAAAGAAATCTACTTTCATGCTAATAATTCATCTTGGCTAGAATAATAATAAGAGAAAAATAAAACAAGCATCCTACTAAGTATGCCACTTTGTGTTAGTGCTTAACACATTCCACCAAGGCTAAGGGGATCAATTTTTTTAAGTTTTTTCATAGAATAGTATTACCTATTGGAATTATAGATGGAGTAAATGAGAGGCGGTGTGAATCAATTACCACACAAAAAATAATTCATAGATCCCTTAGATGTCTTAAAACTTAATTACTATTGTTACTCAGTAACCAAAAAAATATGTTGTAACTCAGTAGATTAACTTGTTTCTAATCTTTAAGCATTCACAATTATAAACATGCATGTAAAAGAAAATAACATGAACACAAGAGAAACCAGATTTAACATGGAAACCCAATATGGGAAAAGCCACCAAGTAACTAGCTACCAGTATTCACTCTTTTGAAGTGAGCCTTATTAGAAGCCAACCCTATTAAATGTTACAAAACACACTGTTAGGTGTGACCTGGTTAGAGGATTTAATCACCCTAATAGGAGTGGCTTTGCTAGAGGTCTTTAGAATAATTCAATTGAATTTTCCACCTTGTTAGAGGATTTACAAAATGGTTGTTAGACCAACTTTGTTAAGGGATTTTGGAATTACTGCTACAATGGTGAGAAAGTAACAATAAATGACCTGAATGAGATGCAACTAAACTTTGTTGATACAGATCTTTTCTCTACTTCAATAGATCCTCATTGAACAAATACAACTCTACTGCTCCTCAAGGATATCTAATCCTTCTTCAAAATTTGCTCACACTTATTCTTCACAATCAACTCATTTACATACTTTCTCATTTGTACATCCATTCATACATTTGAAAACACAACTTGACCTTTTATTTATACATTACAATTTGTCAGGTTGGCTTAATTACAAGTTATATTTACCAATAAACCATACATTAGCTAGCTACAAACATTACATTAAACAAATAAACTTTATTTTCTAAAATAGTGAAATCGTTTATTGGCCAACCCAGCTCAGTAAACAATGCTCCAAAAATGATTTCCATTGTTAACCAAGTGAAGCATGATAAACATTGTGAACTTTGCAAAATCTTTTGGAGACTGAGTGAACTCGGTAAGAACTGATTTCCCTTTGCTAACCTTGTGAGCTTGGTAGAAACTGATTTCTGCCATAGAAGCCTTCAGCGCCCGAGTGAGCTTGGTAGAGACTGACTTCACAGTGTAACCTCCAGAAATGCTCAATAGACTCTATAATTCTCTTTGCTAACCTTCTAAGTTTGGTAGACACTATCTTTTACCTTGCTAACCAATGGAGCTATGTAGGCTCTAACTAATAACTAATATGACATTGGTGTAACATCAAAGACAACACATAATTGAATAATTGTATCCAACAATCTCCCTCTTTGACATTGATGGCAACACAACATGTCATAGCAGAATGAAATTTAAAAATAATTCTTTTCTGATAGAATGTTTCTCCCTCTTACATTTCATTCCTCAAACTCCTCAAATATAGTAATCTCCCTCTATGAAGGAATTACATAGCTTCGTTACAAAACATCAAATTTCAGAAAGATATGACAGTATACTCTCCCTCTTTGACAACACAAGCCAAAGACAACAAAAACCAAATGAATAGTAGTGTACCTTATGTACTAATTCATATGCAATATTTGCATGATTATTTTGCATCAATTGAAAGATCTTCAACTTGATACCTATTGATGCATCACTAAAACTTCATTTTAGTGAGCTTCAAATAGGGGAATGACCCCTGAATTACCTCTTAGATACCAAAATACATCCTTAGGTAAAGGCTTTGTGAAAATGTTAGCAATTTGTTCCTTTGTATGGACATATTCCAATCCGATCTCCTTGTCCTGCACCAATTCTCTGACAAAGTGATACTTTATTGCAATGTGTTTGGTTTTTCAATGCATCACTGGATTTTTGGATATGTTAATTGCACTTGTATTGTCACAAAACATAACAATAGGTTCTTTGATTTCTTCCTTCATACCTTCCAATAACTGTTTGAACCAAACAATATTAGAATAGTTTACAATTGCTGTAACATACTTTACTTCTGTTATGGATTGGGATGTAATTTTTTTCTTTTTACTTGTCTACAAAACCAACCTCTTTCCAAGAAGGAAAGCTCCTTCACTTGTACTCTTTCTATCATCAATTTTTCTAGCCCAATCTGCATTAGTAAACACTTTTAAATCCAAATTACCTCCAAACTTGTACCATAATCCATAATCTTTAGTTCCTTTCAAATATCCCAGGATCCTTTGGGTTGCCATCATGTGATTTTCTCTTGGTTTTTCTGAAAATCTTGCTACAATACCAACTGCAAGGGCAATATCTAGCCTTGTATGCACTACATATTGCAACTTTCCAATCATAGATCTATATAATGTCTGATCCACTTCCTTTGATCCATCATCCTCGATAAGTTTCAATCTAGTACACATAGGAGTCCCAACTGGTTTGTAGTTTTCCATATAAGACTTTTTCAGTATCTCCTTGATGTATTTAGATTGTGTAATATCGATGACATTCTTACTTTGCTGAATTTGAAGACCAACAAAGAATTTGATTTCACCAAACATTGACATTTCAAATTCCTTGTTCATTTTCTTTGAAAATTCTTTTCAAAGATCATCATTTCCTATGAATAAAGTATCATCCACAAATATTTCTGCCAAAACAAATCTTATTGTGTAGTGCTTCCTTGATATACAAGATACTATTGTCATTAGTTCTCTAAAAACCAATTTGAATAAGATAGTTATTTAGTCTTTCATACCATGCTCTAGGGGCTTATTTTAGACCATACAATGCTTTGTGTAATTTGTAGACCTTTTTCTTCTTGTTTGGATCAACAAAACTTTTAGGCTGCTCAATGTACACCTCTTGATCTAGTACACTATTGAGAAATGCTAACTTGACATCCATCTGATAAAATCTAAATCCTTTGTATGCAACATATGCAAGTACGGTCCTTACACCTTCCAATCTTGCAATAGGAGAAAAAGTATCTCCATAATCTATTCCTTCTTCTTGAAAGTATCCTTTGCATACCAGTCTAGCTTTGTTCCTTGACACCTTACCATCTTCATTCAACTTATTTTTGAAAACCCACTTAGTTCCAATCACATTTTTGTCTTTAGGCCTGGGTACAAGAGTTCATGTTTTGTTTTTCTCTATCTTCTCTATCTCTTCATTCATAGCCCCAATCCAACTTTCATTTTCTAATGCATCTTTGACAATTCTACGTTCAAAATCAGCAAGTAAACAAGTACCTTTCAACTTACTTCTTGTGATAGTTCCTTCAGATTTTTCTCCAATGATATGATCTAGTGTATAATGTCTTCTAACATATTTAGCTAATACAAGTTCCTTTCCTTTTGAGCACTTTGCATTTTCATCCTCTTGTACTTCAACTTTAGGTTTAGGCTAATCTGTCTACTACTCGGGTCATTCAGATTCTATAGGCTTTGGCTCAGTAGCATCAAAATGTGACTCAAGTTCCTGTAGCTCAGTTTGAACTTCCTACAACTTAGTTACTAAAGACTCAAGAATAGAAGAGTTATGACTAATAGGTGTATCTAGCACTATATCAGGTTCAATGAAAATAAATCTCATGTAATCTTTTGATTCCCTTTTTATTTCTTCTTTAGTTCTTTCTGCAAACTCATCAACTTTCACATGTGCACTTTCTATGACTTTGTGAGTAGACAAGTTCAAACATCTATATGCTTTACTTTTGTAAGAATATCCCAAAAATATTCCTTCATTACCCTTCACATCAAATTTACCTTTTCTAAATTCTTTGAAAATGTAACATTTTCACATTGGGTTTATAGCCATACCATAATTCATAGGGGGTTTTGAATGAATCCTTCTTCAGTTGTACTTGGTTCAAGGTATGAAATGTAGTGATGATAGCTTCCTTCCAACATTTGATAGCAATGTTCGTTTAAATTATTAAGGTTCTTGCACAGTCCATGATAAATTTGTTCCTTCTTTCAGCTATTCCATTTTTCTGAGGAGTTCCAGGGGTTGATACCTATCTTTGGATCCCTCCTTCAATGCAAAAGTTATTGAACTCATGTGAAATGAATTCACCTCTTTTTGACCTCAAGCATTTCAGTCTTTTTCCTTTTTCCTTCTCAACTCTGGCCAAATACCATTTGAACTTCTCAAATGCTTTTGATTTCTCTCTTAGGTACATGAAAATCATCATTCTTTAGTAATCATCAACAAAATGAATGAAGAACTTTTTACCAATATAGCCTTCAATTCCAATAGGTTCACATAAATCAGTATGCACAATTTCTAAAACTTGTTTAGACTAATAGTGTTTACTTTTGGAGCTAGTCTTTCCCATCTTACCAATTTGACAATTCTTGCATAGACTAACCTCAGGTTTCTTTATATTAGGAATGCCTCTTACTTTCCTGAATTTACTTATTTTTACCATGTTATCAAAGTTCACATGACACAACCTCCTATGCCATAACAAAATTTCTTCAACTTGAGCAATAAAACATGAACATTCAAGATAGAACAAATTACCTTTTGTTTGAGTGCCTGATCCAATTAGCTTTCCTTTTTCATCTAGAAATCTTGCTTTTCCATGCATGAATTCCACTTTGAATCCATTTTTGAGTAGTTGTGCCACACTCAACAAATTGTGTTTTATTCCTTCTACCCAATATGCATTATCACATACAAGCTCTTTGGTTAGTGAGATTCTTCCTCTTCCTTTTATGCAACAAAGTTCATTATTACCAAACCTCACACTACCACCATCATAGTCTTCAAAATGTTCAAACTTAGTTTTATCACCAGTAATATGATAAGAGCAACCACTATCTATAATCCATGTACCATTTTAGCTCACATGATAGATATGTGCCATTTCCTTATCATTGTCAGACTCATCTTTCACAAAAATGTACACAATTTCATCTTTTTCATCATTAGAATTCTTAGCCATGAAACATGTTTTCTTACCTTTGTCCTTGAATGATTTTTAGTCTTTCTTGCCTTTGCACTTTTGATCTTTCTTTTCATCCTTGTTTTTCTTATTTGGGCACCTAGCAGCAATATGTCCAATTTCCTCGCATGAAAAATAGATTAGAGGAACCTTACCTATGTATTTTCTTTTGCCTCTTGAGTATTTCCATGCTAGTAGGGCTTAAACCACCTCAAGATTGCTATCAGAACTCTATTCTAATTCTTCTTCACTTTCGGACTGAGAATCCTTTATCTTCTTTCCTTTCTCCTTGAGTGAAAGCTTGGCTTCAAATGCTGATTCAATGTTTTTGGTAGTTGGAAAATAGTTATCATAGATTTCTAGCTCAAATGTAGTCAATCTTCCAACTATGGCCTCTAAATTTATCTTATGATTTGCTTCACATCTTCTTTCTTGAATTTTGGAAACTCTAATTGCATAAATGGGAAGCAATGTTCTAAGAACTTTACTTATAACTATTTCCTCCTTGATATCTCCTCTAGAAGCTTTAATTGCACTAACACTTACTTTGAATCTTTCAACATATTTTTCTATGTTTTCATCCTCTCTCATCCTCATCTAATCAAATTGTCCTCTTAAACTTTCTATTTTGGCTCTTCTCACATTATCATCTCCTCCATAGATTTCTTTCAACTTGTTCCACGTTTAAAAGGTATTTTTACAGTCCTTGACATCATCAAATTCTTCATAGCTTAGGGCAGATGCAATGTCTATCATCATGATGTTGTGAGTCTTCTTCTTAGCAATGTCATTAGCAAATAATGTACCAAAAGGAGTTACATATGCTTCATCTTGATATCTCAATCTTGTGTCTCCAATAGAAGCCAGATGGAGTCTCATGGGACCTTGCCATGCTAAAAAGTTATCCCTGTTAAACCTTGGAATTTTCCTCTTGTAAGACATCTTGATCTTTATCTTAGATCCTTGAAATCCTTCCTACAAGCACCAAAAGCTCTAATATGAATTGTTGGAATTATAGATGGAGTAACTGGGGAGAGGTGAATTAGTTACCACACAAATAATAATTCACAAATCCCTTAGATGTCTTAAAACTTAATTACTATTGTTACTCAGTAGCCACAAAAATATGTTGTAACTCAACAAATTAACTTGTTACTGATCTTTAAGCATTCACAATTATTAACATGCATGTAAAAGAAAATAACATGAACACAAGAGACTCCAAATTTAACATGGAAACCCAATATGGGAAAAACCACCAAGTAACTAGCTACCAATTTTCACTCTTTTGAAGTGAGCCCTATTAGGAGCCAACCTTGTTAAAGGTTACAAAATACACTATTAGGTGCTACCTAGTTAGAGGATTCAATCACCCTATTAGGAGTGGCCTTGCTAGAGGTCTTTAGAATAATTCAATCGAACTATCCACCTTGTTAGAGGATTTACAAAATGGTTGTTAGACCAACTCTGTTAAGAGATTTTGGAATTACTACTACAATGGTGAGAAAGTAACAATAAATGACCTAAATGAGATGCAACTGAACTTTGTTGAGACAGATCTCTACTCTGCTCCAATAGATGTTCATTAATCAAATACAACTCTATTGTTGCTCAGGGATATTGATCCTTCTTCAAAATTTGCTCACACTTATTCTTCACAATCAACTCATTTACATACTCCCTCATTCGTACATCCATTCATACATTTGAAAACACAAGTTGTCCTTTTATTTATACATTATAGATTGTCAAGTTGGCTCAATTACAAGTTACATTTACCAATAAACCATACATCAGTTGGATACGAACATTACATTAAACAAATAAACTTTATTTCCTAAAATAATGAAATCCTTCATTGGCCGACCAATCTTAGTAAAAATTGCTCCAAAAATGATTTCCAGTGTTAACCAAGTGAAGCTCGATAAACATTGTGAACTCTGAAAAATCCTTTGGACACTAAGTGAACTTAGTAAGAACTAATTTCCCTTTGCCGACCTTGTGAGCTTGGTAGAAATTAATTTCTGCCACAAAAGCCTTCAGTTCCCAATGAGCTTAGTAGAGACCAACTTCACAGTGTAACCTCTAGAAATGCTCAGTAGAATTTGTAATTGTCTTTGCTAACCTTCTAAGCTCGATAGACTCTGTCTTTTGCCTTGTTGACCAACTGATCTTGGTAAATTCTGACTGATAACTGATATGACATTTGTGCAACATGAAAGACAACACACAATTAAATAATTGTATCCAACATTACCTTCAAGTAATTTATCATGGCTCATACTTTCTTTGAAACTTACATATACATGCATGGAGTAATGGTCACTTGTGGTTGTGTGAGTCTTTTATAAGAAAGAAATTTTGTAAATCATTTTCTTGGTGCTATCTAGATTTTTTAAATTTTTTTTTGGTAAATTGTAATAATTAGTAATAAATTCATGTATTATGTGTCTACATATTGTATACTTCATTTTTTCATGCATTGATGTGTCTAGTTTAGGTACATGTCATTTTTCATGCATGCATATACCTCGTGAATCCCTTATGTCTTATTACATTAAATTATACACTTTTTATGTAGGATATACAACAAAATTTATATATAAGTGACTTTTTTCCAAATATTTTAAATTTCCAGAATAATAAGGTTTCTAGAAATAAGATGTAAATGAGTACTTAATAAAACATTTACAATATAATATGAATAATGATATTATTATTATATTATATTTATATTATAATAGTACATATCACATTTCATTATAACAAAAAATTTAAAGAAAGAAAAAGAATAAAATGAAAAATTAAATTTTATTATATAAAATAATATAGTATAATTGTATACGCTGATTAAATTACCATTTAAAATATATAATACAAGTATATATAATTGCATATGTAATATTATTAATCAATAATAATATTATATTATTATTAATATGAATAAGTAATATGGTAATTTAAATAATTAAATAAAGAGGAAAAAAATTCATTAACAAGGTTTATAAAAAATATATTAAATGCCAAAAAGGATGTACACAACTTACGTATGAGAATCCTTTGGTTATTGCCAATATCACATTACCACACAAATGATATTTGTCTTATTTTTTGGTTTCTAATTTAATCATTTGATTTCCCATTCCAGTTTCCATAATCTTGGCTTCTTATTGTGGAAATATCTTAGATAACTATGCTATGTTTATAGACTTTTTGTTACAAGTGTTTGGAGATGTCCTTAGTCCTCTCGGGTTTTTATTTCCTATGTGTTTCTTTATATGATGCATGTAATTATTTTTGTTGAAGGTTTATCTCTTTTAGTGAGGTTTCATTGCTTTGTGTTTGATTTTTTCGATCATGTAAGGACCTATATGCAAGTTTTTCAATATTCACATAATGTGTTAAATGTATTTGGTCATTGATTCATTATGGGTCAACTGTATATTGTTTAATACATATCTAATTATTGGAGATTGTGAAGTCAAAGATAACATGTGTGTCTAGATGGCTATATATGTAATGTAGATGAGTGATGTAGACCATCATGTTCAATATAGAGATGGAAGTGGTAGGTAAGGCTCAAAGTAAGGAAGTTGTCTATAATCTAGAATGCATTCACCATAGGTGGAATGATTTATAGACCAATATGTAAGGTTTTTATGTCATTCATGAGCTATTGTTAATAAATTGGGTTTTTACAACAGTACCTTTTGTTAGTTCTATTTTATTATATTTTTGGGGGATTCAAGTGGTTATCTCATTTGAGGATACATCATCCTTGTACTATATCAGATGGTATTAGAGCCAACTTGATCTGGTTGGTGACTTAGCAGGGAGTAGTTGATCCTAGTGGACATGTCAAGACCTAGATTTATTTTTTGTTTATTGTGAGGTGGAAGATCATGGTTCTAGATCATAATTTTAGGTGACTTGTACAAGTTTTTGGTAACTATTTATAGACTTGTTTCCTTTATCATGGTGAATAACTCACCAAATATTGAGGTAGTTAAACATTGTTTTAATTCTAAATTCCACCCTCAAGGATGAATCTTATGAGGTTGAAACATATGATTAAATAATTTAAGGAATAGATGAGGAATAAGATGTCAAATGTAATAATTGTCTTTGGAAGAAATCCTGAAATAGAGAATGACTATACAAAATTTATTCAAGATCTTGAAGTACTTGAAGTAGAGATCTCTAAAGAAGAAGAAACTTTACAAAGAAATTTGGAATGAATTGGTAAGAGTCTTAGAGTGGAGGTATAACTTTTCTATTGTTCATTAGATGTTGGGGAATCAATAGATTAGATTACCAAATTGAGGACTATTTTGAGCTTCATTATATTGTAGATTCATAAATAGTCAGGCTAGCATCGACTACATTGAAAGGTTATGCTACCTTGTGCTAAAAAGAATCACAAAAATTTGTATAAAAGACAATGATGAACCTAATATTAGCATATTGAACCTCATCGTTTCTAGATTGAAAGAAAAATTCATTCCTAGACACTATCATCTCAATTTTTTTATGAAGTTGTAGAACTTGAGACAAAATATTGTCTATGAAGAAATATACTAAAGAAGTGTACAACATATAGATCAGTTCTAGCTATCACAAATCTTCTAAGGAAAAGATTTAAATGTATGATAATATTATTAAATCTAATAATCATGATTAATTAAGTATTTTGAATCCTTGTTCAATTAAAGATGCTTATTAATATGCATTGAACGTAGAAAAATAAGTTAGGAAGAAAGAAAGGTAAATAGTTGATAAAACTTTGCAATAAGAAATTTGCGTTCAAATGTACTTGTTTTAGATGTGGTAAAGAAGAAAACTAAGATTTTTTTCATGTCCTAGAAAAATAATAATAAATGAAACTTAGTAGTACATCAAGATCACAAAGAGGAAACATCTAATGTTGATTTGGCTTTACCTAAAGTTGGAGAATATATTTTCATGAGAAAGATAATGTTACCATAGCATTATAATGAACCACTATAGAGGATAAACATGTTTACAATTTTTTGTAAATCCAGTCGTAAATTTTGCATGGTTATTATGGATGGTGGTAATACTAATAATCTTGTACTAGAGGAAATGGTTGAGAAGCTTGGATCGTAAAGATTAAAACATCCTACTCCTTGTGGTATCAACATGTATCAAGATGATGATTTTGTACAATTTAGAGATCTATGCCTAGTTGAATTAGTTTTAGACCTTTTAAGGATAAAGTTTTATATGATGTTGTTAACATGAGTTCTTATCATGTTTTACTTGAAAGACATCAATAAATTTATATAGAAGAGATGTTCATGTCCGTACAAAGAATTTTATTACAATTGAGAAGGATGGAATTGTTGTCACATAGGTTTGCACCCTTGTCTAAGGCCTATGCGAGAGGACAACCTAGTGAAACATGGAAACAACCTCCAAGCTATGGGACTTGAACTACGAGGTTGAGTCTCCGGAGAAGGCCGACTTCCTCTTACTGTCAGGGCGCACCTATCTACTCTCAGAAGGGAAAGGGAGAAAGAGAGTGTCAAAGAAAATCTACCTAGTCTAATTTAAGGCGGTGATGCACCAAAACAGAGTGTTTAGACTCATTCCTACCCATATATATGCTACAAAACCAAAATAACATACGAAAGTCATACACATCTAGACTTATATCGATCAGTAATCACATACAGATCAAAAGAAACCAACCGAATGACACTAGGAAAAGGAGATTTCACTTATGTATTATTCGATAGGCCAAAGATAGATACAGTATGTAGATTGTTGATCTCAACAATACACCAATGGGAGGCAAAGTGATTGCACATTCATACTAATGGTTGAAAGAGATGATACAGGCTATTACATGGCTTAGAGATAAAGGGGTTTTACACTGCAAGTCTGCAAGCAGTAGCAGAGGAAATCAGGAAGAATCGACCTTTAGAACAGATCACGAAACTGCCTTTATAGATCAGGCACAACTAAAGATTTCCGTGTTACATTCACTTCTTACCTACTGGCATTAACTTCTTGTCATGAGAATCCAATCAGGGATCTGGATTGAAATCCTGGCCTGCATAAAGAGAAATCTCATTTCTTTTGAGAAGAGCCTGGAGAAGATAGAAACGGTGCCACAACATTCTCTGACATGGTAGATGGATCGACTGGATGGGTGGAGTTTCCTTATGTCCTGCATTCATTCTTGGTAGGTCAGAAATGATCGCAAAGATCAGATCGCAAGATACGTCGATCACCTCTGCATTTTGGTTCATGAATCATCCAAGCCTATCAGTCGACCCGATTCCTTATAAGCCGACTAGGCCACGCGGGCCAATTGTAATCCTTTGTCTTACCACTTGGAGAGTCCTTCTGTGGTTGACTGCCTTTATCAAACTAACCGTGCCACCTTATCACCTAACTGCTGGCCGTCAGCTAATTGCCACATTGAAAACTGAAACGCGATGACACGTGTCTTCTGAGCGCTAACTCGCTATTGTAAAATCCATGTAGTTCCTCCATGGCAAGATAGCGTCAACCCTAGATTCTTGCAGATCTGATGGTGGAGAATCGACCCCTCAATGCGCTGATCGCATCAAGAAATTCGGCCCCTCGACGCATCTGTGTTCTGACTCGGCACACTTGGTTGTTTCTGATTTGTCGCGGACTCTCTTCCCTATGACTGGGCCCCATCCGAATCAGCGCCACCTCAATGATGCATCCGGCGAGACCTGACCCCACCGACACGTGTCAATCAGGTGCGGTGTCACCATGGTAAAAATCTTGCAATTTTTCTAAGGCAACATGGCACCTACCGTTGATCTCTTCAAATCTGATGGTGGAGAACCTGACCTTCTGTAACCCTCTGTTCCTATTGATTTTTTGGGCCCACCAACACGTGGCATCCCCCTGTTGGTTCGTCAGTCACCCCACCCTATCTGCTTTTGATGGCATGAAACGCAGCCCTGCCAGGACACGTGGCGCACGGGTGCTATGTCGCTGATGCTAAAGTTTGGGCAACTCCTGATGGTGAGATAGTGCCAGCCGTAGATCTTGTAGATCTGATGATCAGAGAAACCTCGTACTTCACTCGCTGTCCCTCCTAAAAAATACTGGGCCCGTTGTTGTAGTGTCCTGACATATACACATGGCATCATCCAGTTGGTGATCCCAAGACTTGATCCGTAGAATGGCCGCGCGGCGGATGGGCGCTATGTCGCCATGATAATATCTACGCATCTCTGCCATAGCGAGATGGTGCCATCCGTCGATGCAATCAAATATGACGGTGGAGATCGCAAACCTTGACTGTGCCAACCGTACTGATAGAGACTCCAGCCTGGTTACACGCGACGGTTCCTCACTGGCCCAGCGAAACACCACTAGGCAATCTTGTGACTTGGCCTCACAGGGTGACCACATGTCGACCAGGCGCCATGTTGCTATGGGAAAATCGAGGTTAAATTTCCATAGTGCCATAGCGCCCAACCGATGACGTGACCCTATCTGTGCATGTTTCCTTTTAATTCGCTGTTGTGACACGGGCTCCGCCAACTGGGCATATGAGGTACGTAATGGGGCCCCACATTTTGTCTGAAGTTCTCGCCATCTATTTTCTTCGGCCCGCCAAACTTTATCCAACTGTCGCAATATTTTTCAGCAATGTGACCTACCCGCCAACGTGAGCATCTCTGCCGAGCGCTATGTCGCCATGGAGATTTTCCGATTGGTGTGCGATAGCGCCATAGCGCCTGTGGCACCGAAAAACTTTTCAACCACCCTCCATTGTGACCCACCCGTAGGGCCCACCAAACACGTGTCGTTCGGGCGCGATGTCGCCAACACTACATCTTGTGCAACTTTTGATGACGAGATCGCGTCGACCGTCGATCCATCTAAAATTTGACGGTCACAGAACCTTGGCGAGTCGGGGCATTAAAATAACAATTTTTTGGCTAACCATTGAACAGGCCACGGATTTGAATTTAAATCTTTTGGCGGTAAAACCTAAGGTAACATGAATGAATATTTTTTTTATTCATTTCAAGGATGAGGAAAGAGGAAGACTAAAGAACTTAAGTGTTTTCAAAAATTTCAATTTGAGAAGAAAAGAGTATTACATTCAAGTAACTATTGATAAAAGATCGTATGTTTTGACAAAGTTGTATTATGTTGTTGTTAAGAATAAAGGAAATGGGAAGGAGACTTCTAGTCAGATAAATTTATGCAATAAGTATGATTCATTTGATCAGGATAGTAGTTACAAATTTAATGCATCTGACAGAACACTTGGTTGCAGTAGTAAGTTTGGAAAGACTTATGTGATGATTGATGAAGAGGATTAATGGGTTAATATTGAGCATGGGATTTATGTGTTAAATCCTTTTATATTTTACCTAATTGAACATATTTTTTCACCATGGATTTTTTATACAAATAAGATATTTTCCTTATTTATGTTTTCCAATTTCTATGTGATAATTTGAGTTCACAATCAGTTGAATTGCCATTATATATTTTTTGGACTAGGCTTCTTATTTTGGACCTATCCTTTTTCAAGACCCTACGTTAACATTATTTAATGTTACAACTATTTTGAGTTATGTTTCACCTTCTTAGGTACTACTAAACTCCTATGTGTTTCTTCATATGATGCATGTAACTTCTCTTTTATGAGGTTTATCTCTTTCTATGGTTTTTTAAAGAGTTTTATATGTATTTTTGGACCATGTGAGAACCTATATCTATGGACACTAATGCTCTTATTTAATCCATAGTGCAAAATACCTATATTACATAACGTGTTTCCTATTATTTGGTAATGTGAACTAAAACTTGACATATGTGTCTATATGGATATATTTGTAATGTAGATGATTATTGTAGAGTGTCATGGTGAGTATTGAGAGGGGTGTGATAGCTAAGGCTCAAATTATAGAATGGTCTATAAGCTAGAATACATTAGTCATAATTAGGAAGGCATTGCAGCCTACCTTATATGTTGTTCATTTGATATAAAATTAGATCCATTGATAATAAATTCACTTTTTTTCTAGTAAATTTTGTTTTAGTTGTATTGTCTTATCTTTCATAATGGTTTTGGTCATCTCCTTTTGGCATATACTCACCTTGTAGTTGTTAGTGTAAATAATTATTATTTACAATTTACTTAAGTTAAATGTATTATTTTTATTATTTATTAGGTTAGACACCTACAAGTTTGCATACTCATATGAGTTGTTTTGTTGACAACATAGGAGTAAGAAACTCTAGTTTAACACATGGTATCTACTACACAAGAGTTAGCATCTAATTTAAGCACATGGTGTCTACATCATCTCTACATGAGAGACACCTTATCATACTTATCCTCTCATTGATGCACATATATTCATGCACAATGGAGGATGTGTGCTTAGTTGTCATGCTTATCTCCTAGTTCATTCTAGAGACATTCTAGATGCATCTTAGAGGCCTTTATACACAAGCACCTCTAGTGTACTATACAATCAATTGCATATCAATTGAATTCATATCGATATTCTGATCATACTTCATTTGGTCTATTGTGCTTCTTGATCTCGGGTGAATTTATCCCTACGGAAAATTCTTACATGGTATCATAGCTATACCAAATTCTTACATGCTATCATAGCTATACCAAATTCTTACATGGTATCAAAGCCATAGGAGTGTCATTTCATAGCCATTGGAGACCATTCCTGCTTCACCTCTCTTAGGACACCTCAACATAGATCCAGAGTATCTAGAGATATTGGGAGCATCAAGAGCCAAAGTGGACCTCACCATTACATCTAGAGAGACAATTGAGTGAAATTTTACTATAAATTTGCCTATGTTGGGCCATAGTCAAATTTGAGGCACCTTTTTGGTAAATCGGCAACCCAAAGGTCTGATTTACAAAATTGGTATGATCACTTTAGATCTATACATTTAATTTTTAGGTCCGTATATTTTATCATTTGCATCTCTACTATTTTTTTGGGGTTTCATTAATTTCTAGAAATTTTTTCTCCATCAGGCCAGTAGGAGAGATTTTTTGTAGGTGAAGATTGAAGCTTGCTAGTGAAAATTAGATATTTACATGACATTCAGAAGGTAAAAAAATTCCCAAATTGACTTTTGTTTCACCAAAATCAGACATCTGATATGAAATCTAGAGTCATCTAGTTTTTTGAGGTACAATGGCAGTGATTCAGTTAAAATAATAATAGAGGTGATTTTCAAACAATGATATCTCCGTCATACAAACTCCTTTTTTTAAGAATTTTTTTTTTGGTTTTGGGGTACAATTTCATGATCTACACATTGGTGTAGGATTTTTGAGATCTCCATTCCTAAATTTTTCTACAAATCACAAATCCCAATTTTTGCCACTTCAAAGCCTTAGTATAGTCTCATCTAGACACACAATCAGGTTCCATTTTTTTTTTAAGTACATTTTTTGTCTAGTTTCTAGATCTACAATCAAATTATAGGTTTCTATGGATAGAAATACTACTTTTATAAATAGACCCTAAATTGGCAAGTGGCCCATTGTAAATACACTAACTATAAACTGCCAAATCATTCATTAGGGGGGATGATTGATTATTTTTTAGTTTTGGGGGGTGCATACATTGATTGATCTCATGGAGTTTTGTTCTCCATGTCAGAGTGGTGTTAGACCAAGGTTGACAAAGAGGAACTATCAAAAATGGAGTGCTGCAGTCATTGATCATCAAAGTAGAGAGCATAATGAAGTATTTCCTTATTTATATTCCAACAAATAGATCTCTTCCACTAAAGAAAAACTACCTATTAAAATACTTTTGGATATCATTTATTTTACTATCAATCCTAACTTCTATAAAGTCATTGACAAGTTTTGGTATCCTTATGAAATTTGGCTATGTCTTTGGGAAGCATATGGAGATCCAAATATTCCTCCCTTTCTAGAAGACATTATATATTTAGTCACTTTAGTTATGGTTCCTTCAACTCTAGATGAGATCCCACATCCTAACACTCATTTTGATTCTATTGATCCAATTTCAGCCATAGATGCTCTTGATTGAGTGCAACAGGATATACCATGTCTTCCAACTTTAGCTTCATGGGATGACTTCCTTCCAAACATTGTAGGGTTGTTCATGGAGTCTTATATTGAAGATCTAGGAGACATCATAGATGACATCAATCTTCTCTTTATTGAGGATATTTCTTCACTTGTTGCGAGGGCACATGATTACCCTCAAGCATTCGATTGTTCTAACATCATTATCGCTTCTTTACAATAGATGGAGAAAGATACTTTCACTTATGAGGAATCATATTAGTCTTTGGAAATTTTCTTTCAGTTTCCTCATACATTATATTTTCTGAGGATTCTTCCTATCAGTTGGGGAGCATTCTCTACTACACCTATGACACCATTTCTTCCTACAAGGGGCAACATTATTTATCTTCATAGTGTAGCTTCTTCAATCATCAAGGAGCTTCAATCATGGGCGTGAATTTATTATTAAGGGTAGGCACCATTGCTTCTCTTCCTCCATCTCCCTATCTAGATGCTTCATCATCTTTGGAGCTTGATTTAGTTTCACACATGGACATGGTACCTTGCTTGACACCTTCTTTTGAGCATTCACTAGATTGAGTCATGGTATTTACACTCATCAAGGACTTGTCAACATCTGAGAAAACTTTAGAGGCAAAATCTACAACATACAACATTTGGATTCCTCTTCCATCTTCCTATCCATAGTGGGAAGCATACTTGCAGCTATACTTGTTGTATCTTCTTCCTAAAGGAAGAAATGTTTTTTGTTGACATTGGATTTTCTTTTGTCTTTAGATACTTATCATTATGAGATTCTTTGCTAAGGGGGGATTTCATGGAGGGATTCTCTATTGTATATGCATGTTGCATGTCATAATGAGGGGGGGGGGGGGGGGGGGGGAGGGGTGTGGGAATGGTTGGTTCTGCACCTCTCTCTATTATGCATATCTCTTTTTTTGGAGGAGGGTTTTCCCCATGAGGTTTTCCCACTTTTTCCATTTGTAGAGAGATTTCCTTGCATTGCACAACATTGCATTTGTACATGGGTACCTAACATGGCCTAGTAGCCAAGATCCATTATGCATTTCATTATAGATTTTGTGAGCGTAAGTGCATTTCCCTAAGTTGCACTTAAGGGGGAGTGTTAGTATAAATAATTATTATTTACACTTTAATTAAGTTTAATTCAGTTAAATGCATTATTTTATTAATGATTAAGTTAGACACCTAGGAGTTTGCATACACATATGAGTTGTCTTGTTAACAACATTTGAGTAAGCAACTCTAATTTAGCACATGGTGTCTACTACATAGGAGTTAGCATCTAATTTAAGCACATGGTGTCTAAATCATCTCTACATGAGAGAAACCTTGTCATACTTATCCTCTCATTGATGCACGTATATTCATGCACAATCGAGGATGTGTACTTAGTTGTTGTGCTTATCTCCTAGTTCATTCTAGAGACATTCTAGATGCATCTTAGAGGCCTTTATATATAGGCATGTCTAGTGTACTATACAATCAATTGCATATCAATTGAATTCATATTGATATTTTGATCATACTTAATTTGGTCTATTGTGTTAGTTATTGTGCTTCTTGGTCTTGGGTGAGTTTTTCCCTAAGGAAAATTCTTCTAGTAGTAAATAAAAAAGAATATATTGAGAATATATATAACTGTAATTAATAAATATAAGTAAATTAATTAAGCTCTTGATATGAGAAATTAGAACACATTGTTGGCATTATGTTGCATTTGTCATTAGTGACAATATTTATTCAACTCTGTATAGTTACCAAGCTCATCACTTAGTCTACAGTTTATACCAAGCATTCAGTGATTTCCAAGTAAGTTCATCAGTTAAGCAGTTCACATCAAGCATTCATGAAGCTACTGAGTGAATATAGACAGTAAGTAGTTCAACAATTATCATTGAGAAGACAGTGGTCCCCAACCTTTGGAGTGTCTACCAAGTCATTAGTTTGTGTGATGTCAAGCCAATGTCTACCGAGTAATGGATGTGTAGTGTTTACCAAGTGAAGGCAAGGTAAACAAAGGATTTAGTATCTACCGAGTAACACTATATCTACTAAGTCTCCAATGCTTATCGAGTTTGAAGCTACATTGTGTGATTAGTATTGACTGAGCCTCTACTTCTATCAAGTGGATGACAATGCGGAGTAATGTAGTGGACACTGAGTATCAGAAGTTCACCAAGTCAGCTTACTAAACCTAAGTTTCTACTATTTGGCCAACTCAATAATTTTTTTTTTTCTTGTGTTTTAGTTGACCTTGTAATTGTAAATATTGGAATGGTATATATGTAATGTATTGTATCATTTTTAATGTATGGAAATGTATGATAAAATATATGGATGTGTGGATATGTAATGTTTGAGAAGAGTGAATGTGAATCAGCAGTAGAGTAGATTATTCAACAAGGTCTACAAGGAGCAATAAAGTTATATCAATCACAAGAGGTAATTTGTACTTCAAGGATCTAATCAGCAATCAAGTTGTAAGTCAAATCCATTATTTCATCCTAACAAGTGAATCATTTTTCTAAATCCTTTAACTGGGTAGACCTAATAGTCTTTCTTTAGATCTCTTAACAGAGTGCATACTTCATTGTATGTTTGTAAAACCTCTAACAAGGTGGATCTAGCAATCCAAATAGCTCTTAATAGGTTAGATGATTAGAAGTGGTCAATGTAAGCCTTAATAGGCCAACTTTATACTATAGTAGTGAAGTTTTGTGGGTATCATCCCTAGCCTAGTTTTACTTTCTATTTAGAAGGTTTTTGGGTCACCAAATTCTATGTTCATGCGTTAAGAATGTTTATCTTTTAGTTTCTTATGCATGTAGTGAAGTAGATCAATTAATGATGAATGATTTACATTGTTAAGTGCTGAATTTATGAAAGTTTTTTAAGGTTATTGATTCTCCACTCCCCTCTTAGTAAGCTATCTAGCCTTGATTATTTCTAACAATTGGTATCAGAGCTTTGTGGTTCTCAGGGTAAAGTTTGACAGCTTGAGCAAAGGTCAAGGATAATGCATACATTTAGACTTGATAAAGCCATTTACAATGAGAAGCTAGATCTAGAGATGGCCATAGGTCAACTCAAAGAAGAAAAAGAGCATCTTTCTCAATCTCTAAAAAGAACGAAGGAACTTGCAAAACAAATGAATGACCACTAGTATGTTGAAAAAAAAATTGAAGACTTTTTCCCCTCTAGCAGTTCACATGAAGCGAATGAGGCAATCAAAGAACTCCTAGAAAAGAATGGCTCGCTGTAAGAAGAGATAAGAAAATTGAAAAGAGAACACAAAATTTAGTCAATAAGATTGTGTGAAATCTTGAAACAAAGGAATAAGGAAAATGAAGACCTGGAGACTATGAAAAATGAAACTCAAAATCAATCCCTTCAGCAAAAAAAGTCTTATCAATTAGCTCTCCAATGCAAATGAGTAAATCATGAGTCTAAGATCTGAAAATGAATGTTTAAGGAATGATTTAATCATTGAAAGAAAAATCAATGAAAGATTGAAGGCTGATCTAAATTCTAAAAAGCAACTCAATGAAAGGATAATGAAATCTCAAGTAAACATGGATCAATTGAATTAGCAAAGTGAGAAAAATCTCTATAGGAAAAAAGGTTAAGCAAGACTTGGATACAAAGAAGAAGGTGAATCTTCCAAACAAGGTTCCAAAGGAATCAAAGACCTACTCGCAATCACTGTGGTAAGTTAGGTTATAGATCAAACAAATGTTGGAGCAATGGAAAGGCAAAATTCAATGAAAAATGTTACAATTGTAGTCAACATGCTCATAAAGCTAATGAATGCAAGGAGAAACCAAAATTTGAAAGTAAATGTCACAAATGCAAGAAACAAGGTCACAAGGCATCTGAATGCAAATCTAAACCATTCAATCTAGCTGAACAACTTGTAAATGCAATATTTGGTTGGGACTACAATACCTAGTGCAGATGTCATTATTGTTGAGAATATGGACAGATTGGCATAAATTGTGCAAGGCATCACTTGAGAAAGAACAATACAATCATAAGATGTTATAGGGTATGTGCAAGATCATGCTGTGCCAAAAAGTGTTGATCTATAAAATATATAGTTCTAAAATATCTCAAACCATTTCAAAATCCATTCCAACATTTTTCCCACCGACCCTAATATTAAATGAAAAAAATTAATATTGTGATAAGTTCTACTATATCTTTTGATACCAAATCTATATGGTCAACATTAAAAACTTCTTAAAAATGTGCTTTTGGCCTATTTCTATGTGATTTTTACTTCAAACATGTAGCCGATGAATTTTGAAATTATGAGTGTAGTACGTAATTATTACTGATTTTCTAATAGAGTTACATATGAAGTGTTGGCTGACACACTACTTGAAAACCAACTATAACTTTCAAATGGTACAACATTTTTTAAATCCAAAAGATGCATCACATTCTATGTTTCTTCTACTATAAGGAAAAAAATGAAAAATTGAATTTTGTAGAGTTTTGAATTAGTTAAGGTGGTCAGACACGATTTTTTTATTCCACAAATACTAAAGTCAAAAATTAATTAAGTATTATTTATTTAGAATAAAAATACCCAAAAATATGTGTCACATCTAGGCATGAGTCTACTACTTATATCTAGAATATTATTTAAAAATATTATCATTTGATTTTGATTAAGGTGGTTAGAAATACATCTACTTCTTATTTTTATTCTAAAATTTTGACCAATCAATTTTTATTTTTTTGAGATAAGTCCTAGTAGTTTAGAAACTAGGTTCAATTTGCTAGAGATTCTTTTCTCTCAACTTTTTGATATAAAGTTAATAAAAATTAGAAAACTGTACATCAAATTGACATAACTTTGATTTTCTAATTTTTATTTCCACTTAAGAGCATAGTTTGGTTGACCATGATCCTGCACATACCCTGTACATGCACTAAACTTGGTCATATACCTAAGAATTGCATGAACATAGGAAAGGTTGAAGATGAAAAGAAAACTAAGGTTGATAACATCATGAAGTAGATGAGATGGTAATGGATTCCCAAATCTACCAAGCAAGCTAGTTCAAATAATGGTCATGTCACTCAAGAAGTGGGTGACTCCACCATTTCCAAGTAAGCTCTTAAGGAAGAACTGGAACTATATCTTCAAGTCATATCTTGAGTAGTTCCAATGATAGGAAGAAAAGATCCAAATTAGTATTTCAAATATAGAGGGATCTCATGAGATTATTATTTACCGAGCAAGGTTAGTCATAGACTCAACTAAGCTAGGTTGAGAGTAATAAAGTTTTGTTCGATTGCAAAGTCAAAAGCTTCTACCAAGCATAGTGAGTGGATGAAAGTCTGTCATGCACTATGTCATTATGGTACCAAGAATTAATGGATAATTTTGATCAAAAAGGGCAGAATTTGATTTCATTTTTCACCGCAACTTCAGAATACTCAGAGCAGAGCGATTTCCAAATGTATCCAAGGAATCTTGAGAAAATTTGCAGAAAAGATTTGTTCAACAAAAAAAATCATTTACTGAGGAGCCATGGCATCTAGAAGCACCAACAACAACAAGGAAAATATTTTTTCGTAAACGGTGTGGAATGGAAAGCACCCAGTTTCAAGTTAGTTCTAGTAGTTGTAGAGTCACTAGATCCTAATGGAGCTCAATCTCAAATTCCTCCAAAGGTACTCCTAATTAAAAAAATTCACACTCATTTTAAGTGTCTTTTTCAAGAAATTGGAACCCTAAAGATGGATAGTGCCCTAGGATAAATGTGTGTTTATGGTTCGCTGAAACCTGAGCATAAGCATTTAGAGGCAAAAGGGTTAACTCATATTCCACATATGCTAAGGAATTTTCAAATTAAGTGGATTAGGTATATTCTTAGTCATGTGCATAATGGTCAGTTGTGGTTAGAATAGCCTGTGTTGATCACAAAGAAAATGATAGATAAGATCACAAATCTCTCTTTGCTGAACAAGGCCAAAACTACCAAAACCCTAGTTTGCGAAGAAGTTCAAAAGAAAACCCTAGCTAAGTGGGATGGTAGAGTTTTGAAGATTAGTACAATATCTGACGTACAATTAAGGTTTGGTATTCACATCATTGCACACAAGATTTATAGCTCCATACCTCGAGGTAGTTGATTTGGCATATAAGGTTTTAAAGAAAAATATGGAATTTGATCTATCAAAATTATTGTTGAAGCAGTTGAACAAGAATATGGATAGTATCAGGACATCAAAGAACAAACCTTATAAATTTGGTTCTTTGTTAACATGTCTTTTCTTTTATGTTCAAAAGTTCTTTCCATCAAAAGGTTCTATAGTATGGAGGAAAGATACTCCAATTCTATATCAGATTAATGATTTCATTACCAAAATGGGTGAAAACTTTGGTAGTATTATGGATAATTACTTTAAAGTGTTGAAGGAGAAGATGAACAATAGGTTCAGGATTCTTCCCAAGCTAGTTAAAGACTATAAAGATGATGTATGTTTTATTGTTGATTGTGATAGAGTGTATATCTAGGCATTCAGGCCTAGAATTGCATCGGTGAAACCTCTTCCATATGAGGTTAACATTGATGAAACTAAAGACATTATTGAAGCCCTGGTGAATGAGCCAGTAGATCCTAAGCAACCAAATTTTGTAACTTATGAAGAAGCCAAAGCTAGAATTGAGCTTGAAATCAAGTTACCTTAGGCTATAAGAAAAGGTAAGAGGAAGGTAGCCAAGTTGAAAACTACAAGTGGCCCTCTCATGCTTATCGAGGGTAGGTGAAGATATTTAGGAATCTAAGAAGTAGGAAGAGCCAATCAAAAAGAAGGGTAGGATAATTATTACCAAGCCACCCAAAGCCTCCATAGCTAATTTACAAGGAGATCTAAAAGGAAAGGTGGTAGTGAGGTTTTATTGAATAAGCTCCCACTCACCTTTCAAGAAAAGTTGAAATAGATGAAAGAAGGTGCAAGCATCACAAAATCCAAAGCCTTAAAGTTTGAGACAAGAATAGATGTTGAGAATATGAAAATTGAGGAGCTAGTACTCAATAAAATGGGAAAATGGAAATATTCCCCTAATCAAATTGCCCCTCAGATTTCAAATGAATTATTGGCAAGATTGCAGCCAAGGTGAGAATCAATTGTATAGACAACAAAAGATATATATGAGCAATCTTTGAGAAAGTTACTACCTAATCTTATAGATACAGAAGCTAAGGCAGCAATGAAAAAGAATGAAGGTAAAATGATGATCAGATTTCATACATGTTTGATTTTGATCAAAGACATTGAGCATATGGTTGGAGATGCTACAAACATGTGGAAAAACATCTATCATCTACACAAGCCCAATGAAGATCCAATAGAAATGAAGGATGATGATGATGATAGTGACAATGATGAGGAAGATAACACTCCATGTATCACTTTTGATGTTGAGAACTATCATGCATTAAAGATTGATGATGAAGAGAAAGAGGAAGAATTTAAAGAGGAAGACAAGGAAGGAGATGAAGTGAATGATCTAATGAGAATAGCAACAAAAGTTATAGCCTCCCTTCCTCACTCTCCTCTAAAGACTGCTACATCATCAGGGTTGGAGATAGCTTTAGCAAATGTGATCACATCTACAATACACACATCATCTATTCAATCACTATTTGCTCCCTCTTAGCTCCAAGTATCAATAATGGAAGTGTCTACCACTTCATCTACCAAGTTGCAGACCTCCTCTTCATTAGCTCCCAAGTAAACAAAATTAGTAGCATCTAGTTCTACAATTGTGTCAACTTCTTTAGTAGCATGTACAGTAAGTTCATCATCATGTTCTACAATTTTGACTACTATAGCTTTGTTAGCACAAAATTTTGTTCCAATAAGTTCTTCTATTGTAAGTACTCTAGTTTGTGCTCCACCTATTGTCACTTCAATTTTGGATAGCACATCAGTTTTGGATATAGTTTGCACTTCTCTCAGTTCTCCTCTAGTTGGCCCTATTCAAGTTTTTACTGCAAATCTAGTTATCTCTACAATTGTTTCTATTTCTAAGTCCAAGGTAGTAATGTCAGAAGTAGAACCAAGGACACACCTAAAACTTCTACTTACAGGTAAAGAAATTAATGATGATATTGATTTGGACAAAGAAATTGTAATTCCCAAGTTGGATCTAGATACTACTACAATTAAGGAAATGAGACTAGTTAGCTAGCTTTTGGAATAGAAGGCAAGACAAAACAAGTTAAGAGCTAAAAGAGATAGAGAGTTTAGAATAAATGAGAATGCAAAGAATATAATAATAGAGGCTATAGGTGTTGATGTGGACTCATCTCAACACATTTCGCTATAGTTGGAAGAAGCAATCAATAAGTTCAATGAGAATACTTATGGTCAAGAGAAGTTAATTGAAAAGGTAGAGATAAAGTTTGATAATAAAGTAATTGAGCACATTGCCATAAACTAGGTTGAACTATCCTCAATTTTGAGAAATCTTGAACATTCTTTCACCAATGTAACATCTCTTTTTGGAAAAATTTATGATGTTACCAACTATACCAAGGAGATAAAGGAGAAATTGAATAAGATTGATAAAGATATGAAGGCCAGTGCTCAAAGGCTACATCTTGACCCCAGCTCAAGCTCAACACATCACATCAAGGTGAGATTTTTCTCAGATATGTAGGCAGAATTGCTAAGAGAGGAAGCCAAGATCAGGTCCACATTGATAGATATTCAAAATATGATCCTTCCAATCATGGAAACAATGTAGAAACATATTGCATATTCAAAACCATTGGTCCAAGATAACAATTTTTCTATTGCAAATCATATGATTGAACTTTTAGCAAAATTTCAAGTGGCACTCTCCACTTGCAAAATTTTGCAAGACAACTGGGATAAGACATTGGCTCTTATTCTCAAGGTACACTCTGAGTTTATTTCACATTTTGATCTCTCTATATGAATGTATTGTATAACTCTTTGGCATTATTGTCAGAAAGGGGGAGTAAGAGATATGTGGAGACAAAGATTGCACTTGCAAAATTTTGCAAGACAATTGGGATAAGACATTGGCTCTTATTGTCAAGGTACATTTTGAGTTTATTTCACATTTTGATCTCTCTATATGAATATATTGTATAACTCTTTGGCATTATTGTCAAAAAGGGGTAGTAAGAGATATGTGGAGACAAAGAGGGAGATAATATATTGATATATGTATAGAATAATTAGAAAGGATTAAAGACTATGTATATATATCATGACTTATGTATGAGGGAGATAACAAAGGTATATACACTAGCATTACAAAGATAAATTTTGAAAAATAAAAAAGAAGAATTTAAGTGTACATAAGTCTTGGCTTATAAGTGTTTTTGTTATTGTTGGCATTATGTTATATTTGTCATTAGTGACAACACTTATTCAACTCTATATAGTTACCAAGCTCATCACTCAGTCTACAATTTATACTGAGCATTCAGTGGTTGCCAAGTAAGTTCATCAGTTAAGCAGTTCACACCAAGCATTCTTGAAGCTACTAAGCGAATATAGATAGTGAGTAGATTAGTAGTTATCACTAATTGGATAGTGGTCACCGAGCTTTTTAGTGTCTACCGAGTCATCAATTTTTGTGATGTGAAGCTAGTGTCTACCGAGTAATTGATGTGTAGTGTTTATCAAGTGAAGGCAAGGTAAACAAAGGATTTAGTATCTACCAAGTAACACTATATCTATTGAGTCTCCAATTGTTACCAAGTTCAAAGCTATGTTGTGTGATTACTATGGACTGTGCCTCTACTCCTACCAAGTGCATGATGATGTTGAGTAATGAAATGGACACCGAGTATCAGAAGTTCACTAAGTCAACTTACTGAACTTGAGTTTCTACTATTTGGACAACTTAATAAGATTTTGTTTGCTTCTATTTTAGCCGAACTTGTAATTATAAATATTGGAATGGTATATATGCAGTGTATTGTATCATTTTCAATGTATGGAAATGTATGATAAAATATATGGATGTGTGGATATGTAATGTTTGAAAAGGGCGAATGTGAATCAGCAATAGAGCAAGGTATTTAGCAAGGTCTACAAGGAGCACTAAATTTATATCAATCACAAGAGGTGATCTATACTTCAAGGACCTAATTAGAAATCAAGTTGTAAGTTAGCTCCATTGTTTCATCCTAATAGGTGAATTAGTTTTCTAAATCCTTTAACAAGGTAGACTTAACAATATTTCTTCAAATCTCTTAACAAAGTGCATACTTCATTGTATGTATGTAAAACCTCTAACAAGGTGGATTTAGCAGTCCAAATTGCTCTTAACAAGGAAAATCATCAGAAGTGGTTAATGTAAGCCTTAATAGGCCAACTTGATATTGCAGTAGTGAAGTTTTTTGAGAATCATCCCCACTCAAATTTTACTTTCTATTTGGAAGGTTTTTGGGTCACCAAACTCTATGTTCATGTGTCATGAAAGTTTATCTTATAGTTTCTTATGCATGCAGTAAAGTAGATCAATTAATGATGAATGATTTAGATTGTTAACTAATAGATTTATGAATGTTTTTAAAGATTACTAATTCACTCCTTGCCCCTCAGTAACCTAGCTAGTCTTCATTATTTCCAATAGTGTTACATGGAAGAATTTTTGCAAGAGATCTTTTTAGGGACCCTCTATTTCATTCCTTTTTCTACCCAATAAGGAATTTACTTACCATTTATTTATTTTTTATCCATTTTATGGCAATATCATGCACAAATTGTAAGAGACCTGACATCATGGTTGCATTTATGTTATTTTGCTTATTAACTTCAGGAAAACTTTGGTTACAAATCCAAAAACGACTTGTTTCCATCATATGGCATGCACTATTGGAAGTAATTTCATCATAGGAAACCTTTTTTTTTTAAACACTCATACAATTTATATGAATCCAAAATAATTATTCTTCAAATATACTAGAAGAGAGTAAGAGTTAAGAGACCACCTCTACTAAGTCGGCTATATCTAAGAAAATTGATCATAGGGATTATTTTAGTGTGAGAAATTTATACTTTGGGGAGAGTAAAGGTTGTAGAAGAATTGGCATAAGATTTCACCATGTGAAGAAAAGAGTATTTTAGGGTAAAAAGTGCACCCCTAACCCCCTCCATCATGATAAATTTCTTTCAGACAAATGTGGATGGACCATCTTGTGGGAAACCTCGACACAATGGTATTGGTGAAATAGGTTGTGGTAATAATGGAGATGTTTTATCTTTTTTTTCTTATAAAGTATGTCATTCTTCAAATTTCATGGAGTCCTTCTCTATCTAGCTTTTTTTAGAAAGGGGATGATCCTCATGTTAGAGAATCATTATCTATGAATCGCTAAAAAGAGGTTAAATCCTTCTAACCTTCAATTAGCCATAGTTTTTAGGAAAAATTGAAGTCTTCGAAGATCCTTGAAATCTATCTCCTTTTGTACATCCTCAAAGAATAGAATAGTGTGGCTAATGTTTTGGTAGAGTGGTATTTAGAGGGTGTGGATGATTGGGATATTTTAGGGAAGGAAGGTAAACCTACAAAATCTCTTGAGGTCTTGAAGATATTATATAAGGAGGATAGGAACATGTAATGCTAGTGTTAGTACCTTTGGCTTGGTTCTATTTCTTATTTTTGGGCCTAGGACCTTGGATTTGTACCTTCATTGTGATTGAATAACTATTTCACCCTTCTTTAAAACATAAATACTAAACCATATATGTTATTGATTTACTTTGAAAATTTATTTTTAGAAGTGATATTACTCATGTAAATTTCATTAATGTCTCATTTTATTAGAGATTTTAATTAAATTTTTAGTTGTTATTGAGAATGTGAAAATATGTGTACAATTACATTGGATGGATTATGATTGTCTCCATTTTTATGTAATAAATATTTTGCACAAGTAGAAGTATAAGAACACATTAATCTTTTCCATTGATCTACTTTTCTTTACTAATTTTATAGAAAGATATAATGTTTTCATGAATACCTTCATTACTAATATTTAGATGTGTGTTTCTAGCTATTTTTAATTTTTTTTAAATCTTTCTTTTTCAGCTCTAATTGAACTTAACTAGGTATGTAAATATGTTGTTAATAAATTTTATTTCTTTGATAATTGTTCAAATAATAATACACAAGACACACACTTTAATTAATTTTCATTAGTACCTTTTGATTCCATTATCTATTTACTATCTTTAAATGTAGATCAACTGGGACTACTTTCAAGGTATCTAATAGAATATTAACCCTCACAAGTTTTGCTATATCATGTTTTAGGAGCATTCAAGCTTAATTTGATATTAGTTAAATCAAGAGAAGCTTCGTATCCTCTAATAGAGATTTGTACATTTGAACCTATGAAGGTACAATTTTATAGTAAAACTTTGAAGAAATGAAATTAGGATTCCATGAATTCATGCAAAGAATTGATCATTCAAAAATCAATGACTTATTTTGATGACTATTTACATATTCTTAGTTGAATGAAGTTGAACTATTAAAATACTCTTCCATACATGTATATAAGATAAGATAAGATAAGATAATTTTATTAATTTCCAACAAAAGACCATAATGTGGGCCTATGGGACTAGAAACTGACAGTAAGAAGAAAGTAGACAAACAAAGCACTAAACAATGTGCAAAAAGGAACATGTATAATAAAAGAAGAAGAAAGTAAGAGACATCATGAAAAAGAATAGGTATCTATCTTCACAAGGAAAAAATTCAACAACGACTGATCTGTGTGGCTACCAAAGGACTTGTGATGAAGCTGAGTGCCACAAGAGGAGTTTTGATGGTGAGGAGATCACTTGTGGGGTCCCATAAATCTAGAATGACCAATGTTAGGGAAACTATATGTCTGCTTCACACTGCAAGCTATAGCTAAGGGCGAGAAGAAGGTCATAATAAGCTGTGCTTGGTTCTGATTCCTAGGAAATGATAGCTATAAAGTATGGTCATGAAGTTGCAAGGAATCACAAACATAGAGTGCAATGCAATGCTGATCCATGGACCTAAAAAAATTTGAGAGGGATCTGTAATCTCTAAACAGACAATAAAATCTCCCTCTAATCTTGTAGTATATGGGGCATCTGAAAAGGAAATGGATCTTAGAAAAAAATTGATATACCTCTATCCATTAATTTTTTAAATGATATTTTAGAACATGTTATTTGAAATGTGCTAGTGCAATAGAACACATTAAAAAAAACTATTTCTAATTTCAATAGTTGTTGTATTTGCAGCTTGTTTTATGCATGATTTTTTTGGATAAAGTTGGCGTTGCTTAAATATTCAGGTAAAGAATACTTTTGATTTGTTAATTTTATCTTATTATTTTCTTTATAGAAACCTAAATATTTAACTATATTAATATTTAAATTAATAAGAAAAAACTTATTAAGTTTTTTCTTGTTTTTAATTTTTTCTTTAGCTATATATTTTAAAATAATTTTCTAGGTAGTTATAATGTTTATAGGTTATCTAAGAGTCCACGTGCTAGCAAAGAACAAAATTTTACATGGTACAAGATATCATGATTGTTAGAATAGAAAATACATATATTTTATTTGTGCTAGTACAAGAAGTTTAGAGGTTTTAATGAATCAAATTTCTATTTCAAATGGAAACCAAAGATTTTTCTTTATCTTAGAAGTAAATTCATAAATAAAATACCAATAACAATAAAGTTTGATCCAAATTCAATTGATCGATCAGAGAAACGTGCCAATATCATGGTCCTTTCACATGGGTCTTTCCTTAAGCTTCTTCTTAGTGACATACCATTTTGGAAGACCTAAAATTCCTTTACTTTCAATGCTTTGGAGTTACTGTGTACTTCTCATGTTGATACTTTCCTTCTTTCACAGTTGATTGGTTTTATAGATAATTGGCACTTGTATTTTCAACTCAAAATTTTTTCTTGGATGGTTTATTAGTGTTAGTAGGGTCAATCATGTATATTTATGTGTAACATAAGTTCTCGACTAATAGATGTGTAGCCATTTTTTGCAATTTATGTATTGTGGACTCCTACTGTGGTTTTCCTCATTTTTTTCCTACTTTATGCATTTTTCTCCTTAGTTACACTTAAGGGGGGTGTTTGTGTAATAAAATTTGTAGACTATGTTTTTTATCCCTACTTTCAAGGGTAGTTTTTTTGGCAACTTATTTTATCCCTGATTTTTTTGATATAGTTGGTGTTTCTTAATTTTTATGCTACCTAAGGAATAATTTTTATTTTTAAGTTTAATTCAAATATTCCCCCACTTTTTTCATTGCAGAAGTCTATTTATTATAGCTATATTTATATTTAAATTAACAAGAAAAAGCTTGTTGTTCTAAATTTTCACCTTTTACTGCATGCTTTTTCTTTCTCTTATAGTTAGATGTAATTCTTGAAGGTTAACTAAAACTATACATGCTAAGAGGGAATTAACTTTACAAAAATGGGTGTACAAACACTTAGAGATGAGGCATTTTTGTTGTAAATTATGGCTTTGAGTTAGCACTTTATCCATTGTGAATGTGAGGTTGGAAACTCCATCTTAGATGATCTCCTCTTTTATCAAATAGTTTCCTTGATTCTTTTGGAATTGGACATCCTAATTATTTAGTGCTACATGATTCCTCCTACATACATTTAGCTCCTTCTTAGCCTAACTTTTGGGTGTATTCTTAGTTTGTCTAGTTATTTTATAATTTTTGAATGAAATGAAATTCTTGTCCTTGTCAAAATTAGTAGGTTTTTAATTTAAGGTATCCCCTTAGTGGTATTTTGTATGGAATCTTTATCTATGAAATTTTGCATAGGGATGAGATTAGGATTCTTCTATGACATAAATGACCTTATTTTGATACACAGTTTCATTTAATTGGTGATTCCAATACTATATGTCATTGTATGGACATAGGGTGTAGAGATATGAAGAAAAAGAATCATGACTTCAATATTGGAACCACTTAATGATATGAAAATGAGATATGCATATTGTGTGTGTGTGTGTGTGTGTGTGTGATATGCATATGAGAGAGAGAGAGAGAGAGAGAGAGAGAGAGAGAGAGAGAGAGAGAGAGAGAGAGAGAGAGAGAGAGATTTTGATAACCCTTGGCTGCATCTTCATAAAACCTTTGGAGAAATGTTATGCGATCTTTATCCTATTTAGTAGTAGTGATGCATGATGCAGCTGAGGTTTCCCATTTGGGATTTCCTCCACCATCCATAAAGTGACAAGGTCACTTTTCAATCTACCCTAGGTGTCTACTGCAAGAGCATCTAGAGGTATAAGGGCAATCCTATGTCACCCAAAACATGTACTTAGACTTAGTTTATGTTTCATGTCTTTACATTTTTGGATACCCATTTGGCTCAAATAAAGGTTCCAACTCTCATAGTTCAACTATCAGTGCATTTGAAAATCCCAAAAAAATAGGAGCATGTATTTGGGCCATCATTCCGGTAAACTAGAAGGTGTGAATTGGCCAGATGAGTGTAATAATGATTTAGAGCATTCCAGAAAAAGAATCAGGTCAATAGGCCCCACGGTTTGAAAGTTATTGCAGTTTTTCGGGTTTTGGAGACCTCCTAAGAATGCTTCAAAGTCAGGTTTGGGGCATTAAATGACCTCAAAAAGGGTCAAAAAATGGGGGATGAGCGAAGCTGGTCCATAGGGCTATATAGTGCTTCAAGAGCTTTCTGAAAATGTAAATGGTTCATCAATCAGAGCTACGGTTCAAAAGTTATGCCTCCCGGAAGTTCGGCTACCGTTTCTGGATTCTTCTAGATTTGCACTGACTTCTAACACAGCTTCTGGAACCTTCTATTTTGTTAGTGGATGCCTACTAGCACTTTCTAGAATGTACTCCTAGTCCTTAATCCTCCGGGGTCTATTTAAGGAGATTTCTGGCATTGTAAAAGGCAGTTCGGAGTGGAGTTTGAGAGGAGGTGCTAAAAGGAGAAATATTCTCTAGATTTATGCTATTGTAAGCCCTTAGGGCATGTTCTGAAGTTTATTTTCTCTATACTATTTGTACTAGCTTATTTTCTCAGTTAATATAATTTCCCTTTTCGATTGTGTCCATTCTATTCTTGGGTCGTGTCCCCATCAAGTAGAGTTTTAATTTTTAATATTTCTCTACAATATATGAAACAAAAAATGCTTTCCTTATTTGATCTAGGTGGCCACTGAGATGAAAATAATTTCCTTTTATATAGGTGATAAACTAGTTCTAATTCATTGTGACTCTCAAATATGAAAAACATGACCATGTCAAGGTGCATTAGTTTGGTTTGTATGTAGTCCATCCATTTTTCAAGGACTTCATTAACATCTCAAGCCCCATGATTCATGTAAAAATTAAGATTTATACATTGTTGTTGGAAACTTACAATTGGAAAATTTATTATTTTTTCATTGATATCAAATCTATGGATGAGATATATTTCTACTTAATCTAAATGTCATATCTATTTGATTAATGAAGAGGATTTGAGAGTTATTCATAACTATAGCACCTAGTTGAAATGTTGAAGTTAAGAAAAGAAGTTACAATAGATATTTTATTAGATAGACTTTGATAAAGGAAATTAATTGGTTATCTCGAGGAAGCTATGCCTAGCTAAGAAAAAGAGTAAAATTCTAAGGAATCATGAGTAATGGTAGTGTTAGCCAAGCCACAATTAGTGCCAAGAAAATGTTGTATTCACCAAGCATTAACATCAACTAATTAAGTTAGTTGGTGTTGAGCTAGAAAGTTTAAATAGTAACATTCAAGTTTGGTAATTAATTAGGTTACATATAATAATAATAGAATAATAGCTTCTATGTATGTGTACTTATGCACCTATAGCTTATTAGCTTTGATTTTCTTCAATAATCAAAGATTCACCAATATTTTATAGAAATTCAATAGAGTTGGAAAGAAATTGCTAATAAGATTAAACATTTTCCTACTTTGGAAAAAAAAGTAAGCAGTAGAAAATAAATTGTTCCCCTTAAAATATTGTTGGATTTGCCAAAGTTTTATAGTTTTTTAGAAATTGGAGCTTCTTAAAGTTATCCCTCATAGCCAATGTGTATGTGAGTTTTAATGTGAAGGAATTCATGTAGAGAAAGGTTGATAAAAAAAACACAAGTTCAACAAAGCTAAAAGAGAAAATCTTGTAGATTTGATATTGTTGTTGATCAGTGAATATGAGAAAATGGCTTGAGTGTTGATGAGAAGAGTGGACTAATTTCTTGAAGGGTGTCCAATGAAATCAAGATCATCAATGGCAATGAAAAGGTTATCAATGAACTAATATAAGGACTAAAAAAAGATCTGAACTAGAAAAACTAAGTTGTATTCACATAGAAAAAAAGCTATTCTTTTCTTTATTATCATTGTAAATACTTTTTATTCAAATCCTTTTAACAGAGGTTGACCTAACACTCATTTGAAGACTTGACAGTTTATCTAAATCATTTAATATTGTTAACAATTTATGCAAACTTTTCTCCATAACTTAATATTGTTAATTAATTTATAATTTTCATATGAAAGTAAATCAACAATGTTGGATAGTAAATATAACCATTAACATAAAGAACTCATAATTTCATTATTTGTTAACTAGGGAAACCTTGGCCAATGGAAAACCCCAATGAGGATGACACCCTCTAGATAACTCACTAAACAATAGGACCCTTTTTATGATATTGACCCTATTAGGAGTCTATGATGTACATATAGTGTCTCAAGTTCTTGTTAGAGGACTAGCCTTTACTATAAGCCTCAACCCTTTTAGGAGTTTATTCAACCATGTTCGGATTTGGTGGATCAAATATAATGTATGCAAGAAGACCCCACTTTCCTAACATGGAATCATAAAATTCACTTCTTTACAATAATAGATATACATACAATTCTTTACGTCTATTGTATTTCACACATGCTCTGATCATACATCAAGATAACCAGTCAATAATAGTGGAGACAAGTCTCAGAGAAAATAGATATAATGGTGATTCATTTTTGTATTAATTCTCTTTCAAAATTATTTAACATTGGAATAGTACTCAAAACAACTCAAGACTAGACAACCTAATCCTTCAAAGCTAATGTATCTTCAAGTTTGTAGAGAAAATACATCATAAAATTTTAGCATCAATGAAAACTTGACTGAATAAGACTAGCAAGAAATAAAATTGCACAATAGTTTGGAACCCCTCTCTAGCCTTGTATTCTCACTTATATAGTGTAAGATGAAACAAGCTTCAAGCTTAGAGAGTATTGATAGCTATCCCTAAGATAGAAAGATATTTCCAAAAGGTAGTATCATAAAAAAAAAAATTTCGTTCAACAAAATGATTTTCATTATGAACATTCCTTTTCTGGGGACCACTCTTGATGTATTAATTTTTTTGAGGAATTCATGATTGGATATATCATAATGGTCATTCTTAAAGCAAGTGACTATTGAAATTTCATGTGATGGGCCCTATTCTAATATTTGAAAACTGAGTTGAACCTAGGGTTCTCCATCCATGTCATCTTGTACTAACAAATTGATAGTCACACTTGATTGTCCTATTGCCAAGTCATCAGTTTAGGCCTCTATGCTTATGACTACAATTGGTTGTTTACCTTTGTCTTCTTTTACTTTTACCAAGGCATCAGTTATTTGCAACTCATCTTGTTCCATTTCATCATTATTACTTTCACCAATCACTAACTACTTTACATGTACAAAATCAGCCATCCACTTGTCAAAAAGTGTATCATCTGGCTAGTTAAACCTCAAAATATCATGTTGTTTCTTCATCACATACTCTCCCAATTTATCTATTTCGATAAAATCTTCTCTTAAAGAAACATAAAATATATGAACTTTTACAACTTCTTCTATTGTATTCACCCACCATGCATGTCCCTTTTTTATTTATGACCCTATTCATCCTAAGGAACAATAGATCATCTAATTCGTGGGCCCATTCCTCTTTATCTTTTAATTTATCTTTTTTATTCAAGGCATGGGAGAATAGTCAAAAATTTCTACTGTTATACTTTGCAAGATAATTTATAACTCTCCTCTGTAATGCAATTCTCTTATTATCAAACGTGGAGAGATCATTTGCCAAATCAAAAGTCCTTTCTATTTGTTCAAAAGATAAACCGATAACTGAAAAATATAGAAGAGTGAAATCTTTGTCCATGTTATTCTAGTTATTAACAATTGGCTTCAAGGCCTCCTTATTTTCTTTCAACTTATTACATATGTTTATTACCTTTTCCAATTAATCATACAATGTAAGCCAAACAATTTTATGTACTAAATACATTATTGCTTTCCTCAACTTATCCTTGTACTAGATATCTAATTCCACATGCAATGCACATAGTTTTCTCTTTCCTTCTTCAAAATCCTCTATAGTATTGTAATACCCCAAAATTGGCTCATTGCCATGATTACCAATTCTAGTCTATTCTGATCAATTCTTAAGTCCTATTTCACTAGACAATTCTTACTCTAATATTTGCTACTTGGCATAATTGTCAAATGTAGAAAAACCCTAATCTACATTATTTATGCTATTTATTTAATTCCTAAAGTATTGACTCATATTAGTCACATTAAACCTATTAATTAAGATTTAATTTAATTTAAAGTATTTATTCTTTAATTAAATTAAATTATCTCCTAAGGCTAATGTACTAAGGAATTAAAAATATTTAATTTAATAACTATGCTTATTTTAATTAGTTGAATGTAATTATTCAATTAAATAGAAAAGGCATTTATGAGGTCATATCTCATTTTATTAAATTGAACATCTTTCCCAAATTCTACTTCTAAGTTCAAAATGAAAATTCTCAGTTAATTACTTCTCAAATTAGAAGTGACTTAATTCACTTACTCTTTCACTAAAGTGAATCTGAGTTCACTATTTCTTGCACTCAGGATCCGAGTTAGTTAACTGCATCTATAATGGGAATCTTCCACTTTGATTAAATCTTAACTCCAATCTTGACCATTGATCTGAGTTGATCTCAACCATTGATGGATTCTAGGAATTCTATTTAAGAGACTCCTAATTCCTCATTATAGAGGTTGGATTTTTATGCTATTGAATTTCTATCAAAGTTGGTACACACTTTCTAGGCTTTTACACTACTATCATTTTAAATTATCATTTAGATTAAAGGATTCATACATCTAGCTTAGTTTATTTTATTTTTTAATAGAATAATTTTCATATCATATAGATTACTTGCACACGCATATTTCTTTGCATAAATCCTTCATTCTAGAAAGGTCTGGTTGCTTGCATTTCACTTTGAGAGCTCATAGGAAAAATCCTTCTAGATAGAAGGAAATGGGTCACACTATTGGGTGTTTTAGATAAATGATACCATATTTATCCCAAGATGATTCCATGATTATTGACCACATTGAAGTGTTTGAGGTTTAGAGGCCCACAAATTCATGCATACATTTCTGGTGCCCACCATGGGGCCAAGAAAAACTCTTTTTTTGGCCTCATCTACATTGTTTTATGTCATTTTCATCATTCTACTATATTGACCTATATGGTATTCCAAATTTTCATGTGATAAATTCAATTTTCATGAGAATATTTGAATGGTTTGACATGTGTCTGTAAGCTTTCTCACATGACAAAGTGGCCTATTATGCAAGTCTTCACGTAACACATCATCTTCTCATGTGGGTTGGTGAAAGATCTCATGTAGACCTATGCAAGATTTTGCACAAAGTTTTAAAATAGCATAGTTAATTTGTCATTTTTTAGCATCCTATTAATTAATTTTTATTGACATGTTTTTCTCTAGAGCATCATTATTCTATTTTTCTAGTTCTCTACAACTTAACAATTGTCTACAGGATGATTGTCAAAAATACATTTGTCAAAGAACAATATTAAAGCCCACTAAACAATGTGTCTTCTTTCTTGATTTCTAGAAATAGTCTAATTAGGACTTGTGAACTTCTTAGGGTACAATATAGGGGAATAGGGGAGTATTCTCTTTACCACTTGGAGGTCATGGCCAAGCGTAAATCAGAAACCTAGAAGCCTCTAAAATCTAACATTTCGAGGGAGGCAAGTAGCTTAGTGGTTCTCTAGTGCTAATCCTTTTCTATGATGAGATGATGGTTTCCTTTCAAGGAAATCAAAATCTTTAAGAAGGATGAGACTATATTGATTAAGCTAAGTTGGTAATTAACATGTTCTGTATGTTTCGGGAAGGTGATAAGGTAGAGGATTATGCTCTTTCCCATTGAGGGAAATCAAAAAATTGGACCCTTAGATCTAGACCACTAGTCTAAGTCAATCCTTTAGAGGGCTTGCTAGAGTAATAAAACCATCGGGAATGACCCAAGTGAGCACACTCCTTTCACTGAAGATTCCAATTCATATAATCAAAATGCTTTTTAGAGAAAAAGACTCCAAAGACGTATTAATTTCTTCCTCTTGATTCTTGATATCGTATATCAAGAGGAGGCTCTATCTATTGTACTAGCTAGCACCAACCCCAGCCTTGATAAGCAAGTGTGTGCACTCTTAGATGCTAGTGTGGGTTGCTGATCTCAAATCCACTTGTGGAGCCACAAGGGATTAATACGAATGGACGCCAAGTAAAAACCTTTAGTTAGAGGCTACCTAGTTCACCTTTGAAAGGAGGCATAATCTTTGTGCAAGAGGGGGAAGAATCTCTCCTATAGAACTCAACATAGGCATGGTATTGGGAATTTGAAGGTGGTATGCACACTTGACCCCTACCACAAAGGTCTTCTCTTAGCATATATGTTATTGAGTCCTTTGAATACACCAAAAACATGAGCACCCTCTAGGGGATAATATGGTTGTGTTAGGTGCATGCATGTGCATAAGTTGTGGGACAAAGGTTTTTCCTTCTCTACCATTTTCTATTTCCAAGGATTTAGTGTGGTTGTTATTGAGTCCTAAACATGTCCAAACTTGCTTAAACAAACTAAAACTCAAGACTTCCTCATCCCTCTAAGTTTCTTTGCCCTCAGTTGGATTGTATTTGACTATTGCTTGCTTCTTGTGTCTTGTTCCAAAAAACACTTTGTCTTGGTTGAAACTAAATGTTTTCCAACAAATTTCAATGTTAATCTTGTTGTTTGTCCTACAATCTATCTAGTAAATCTATCAAAAAAAATTTGAACTTTTTTAGAAATCTCTTTGAAATCCAACTCTATTGTTAGTCTGTTCCTAAATTTCACACACAATTTTGGAAGACTTTGTGTGAGATCCTTTTTCCCTGACACTTCTTCATGTGGCTTTTTCTAGGTTCTCACACAAATAGTTTCACATCTCTATGCAAGATCTTTCCCTAGTGTTCTTATTTTGTTGTTAAACTTTGCACTTCTTTGCACGGCCTAGAGCACATCCTCGTACAAACATTTTATGCTATCTTGAGTCTTTGCATAACCCTATGTACTTTCTTGTACACCTCTTAGAAGATCTTCACACAAGATCTTGAGTCTAAACTATCAAGTTAGCTATCTACGCTCTGTACCAAGTCTGTTTCTTACATCAAGTTTACTACTTCTCTATCAGAAAATAGTCCCAAACAATGGTATTTTTCTTAGCTAAAGATTTGTGACCCATACTATGACTAGTCTCATCTTTTAGTTTTCTTGATTTTCATTCTTTAGTAATTGTCATACTCTATGTTATGATAGTCATAATCTTTGGTTGTTCTAGCCTTCAAATTAGACTACTCATGCCTTAGTATACAACACTCTTATCTTGTCTTGTTGATACTAAGTTCTAGTGTCATCCTTGTCCAAGTTTTTTCTTTTTTTCCTTGTTTATGACTATGGTGACAAGAAGTAGAAACATTTTTTATCCCGTTAGGCTTAGACGAGGTACAACTAGGGGTCTTAATCATGGTAGAGGTTTCCTTCCTTTTTTTACACAAGTTGTATCTAGTTCATCTAGTGAGGCATCTTCATGATCTCCCTCACCCATCAAATCACCTTGAGTCTAGGAAATGTTCTCCATAAAATTATGACAAAGCAAGAATCCCTTGTATCAAGAGGATCCAAAAACTAGCAAAGGTCCCACATCTCTAAACAAAATGTTTGACTTCCTTTTCAAAGGACCTCTCCAATCACAACATACTAAAACTGAATACATTCCTACAATGGATGATCATAAACCCAAAAATTGTAGTCACAGTAACCACCAAGATCAACCTAGGAATGACAAAGAGAAAGATCATGATATTGATGAGGAATAGGAAGAGGTGGAAATAATTCTTGAACACATAGCAAAATGCTGAAAAGACAAAAACTTTCAAAAGGTCATGGAAATCCTGCTCAACAAAGAGAAAGAAAAATACTTTCTCAAACTTTCCCAAGAGGGAGCCAAGCTACCCTCTCATTTCAATGTGGAAACCATTGTCATGCCTGAAGAGGAAACTAAGACTTCTAAAATCCAAAAACAACTAAAAATCATGCAAGAACAACTAGCTCAGATGATGTGTGAGAAAGAAAAACCTACAAAAACATACTCCTTAGATGCTCTTTGTCCATTTCCATTTAACAAGAGCATAGACATGCCTCCTTTCCCAAGAGGAGTAGAACTACCTAAGTATGAAAAATTCTTTGGAACCATCAATCCCCAAGATCACTTGCAGTAATTTGGTGCCATGTCTATGGAATCTATGCATAACCAGACATATCTCATGTGTTTATTCCCTAGAAGTCTAGGTGGTCAAGCTTTGGATTGGTTCTTACACTTTCCTCTTGATATCAAAACATTTGATGAAATAGCTAACTTGTTTATCCAGTAGTATTCTCATAACATTCAACACCCTCTTAATATTCAAGATTTATGTAACCTTAAGCAAAAGGTTGGGGAACCCTTCCTCACATTCCTCCAAAGGTGGATACAACTTTACACTAAGTATTCATGCAAGATTCCAAAAATAGAAAAGCTTGACATTTTCATTGATAATCTCTTACCTAATTTTGGCTATAGAGTCCAACTTTAAGGTTTGCATACCTTTGAAGACATGATCATGTAGGCCATCCATAGTGAGGAATTCATGGTCAAGAAGGGTGAACTCACTCATTAGGAGGACACAAAACAGGGCTTCACATCCAACAAGGACAAAATCAAGTATGCCAACAAGAATTGAGAAATTGTAAATGATGGGATTGTTGACAATGTCACTCCTAAACATGCTAAGGCAGCCTTTAATCTCACAAATGGTCTCAATGTGGCCAAAAATGATGAGAAGCCTCCTCCTAACAATAAGACATTTGGTAACAAACCAAGAAAACTCATGGGCCTCATGCCCTAAATGAGAGTATACACCTCTAGGTGAACCTTTGGATGTGGTTTACAAAACCTTGTTACAAAACAAGCTCATTTCACCATTGGACAATTCTCATCCTTATGATCTACAACCATGCCCACCATGGTGGAATGAAACCACATTCTGTGAGTACCACCAAAATAAGGGGCACAAAACTAGCAACTACATAAACTTGTGCCATAAACTCTATGACATGATTGATCCTAGTGACATTGTGGTAGACGGAGATCACAAGGCATTCAAAGAGCCCTACTTGGGTTATGAAAAGGAGAGAGTTCAAAACCAAAACCTAGCAATAAGGTCGACTATACATATTCTAACAATGATGATGAGATAATCCATATGGTTGAACCTATGAATTTTGAATATTGTGATGTCATTACCATTAAGGGAAAGAAAGATAATGATAAACCCAAGACACCATTTTTCTTGAGAGGCCCTACTTCCAACACAATGGACAACACACCTTCACAACATTGTGCTAATGCTATTACATTCTCTCACACCAAGGTGGTGCTCAAAGGCCCTGCACCTTCTACTCCCGATCCTAAACAACATAAAGACAAAACCTTTGTTGGTCCATCTAGAAAAGGTGCAAAACTTGCAATGAATTTAGCAGCAACTAGCTATAGTTTTCTCGATCAATTGAAATGAACTAATGCTCAACTCTCCATCTTTGAGCTGCTTAAAATCTTGCTTGGTCATAGGCAGATTCTGGGCAAATCCCTCACTAAGGAAAATGTTCCTCAAGATCTTGATCTTGAGTGATTTCAATCTATGGTAGGTCACCTAACCTCACCTTACTTTATGTCCTTCTCTAAGGAGGATGATAACTCATTAAGTCACCCACACAATCAACCCCTACACATAGAGGTCATGATACATTAGACATGTGTTCATTGAGTTCTCATCGATAATGGTGTTGGGTTGAACATTGTCTCTACCTCTTTTCTTAGACAATTGAATTATTCTGAGGACTCTATTGATCCTTGACACAAGATCACTATCAAAGCATATGATGAAGTCAAATGAAATTCTTTAGGTCTTGTAGTTTTACCCCTTTGCATCAGTCCTATAGAAAGGCATGTCACTTTACAAGTGCTCAACATTCCCTTGGCTTATAAAATTCTACTTGGACAACCATGGATACATGAGATGTGTGTTGTGTCATCCACATATCACCAATGCATCACATTCTTGTTTCATGGCTCTGAAGTCACTATTCTTGCTGCTACTAGCTATACCTACAATATGGTCAAAGTTGCTGAGAATTTAATCCCCACTAATAGGGAATCCATTCATTATCATGACAACAAACTGAAATAAATTGTGTAGTCATTCAAGCTAAAAGAAACTAGCATGGGGGAGTACCATATCGAACTAGTTTTGTGATTAACATCTCTTCCTGAGTCTCCTCATCATTACAGGAGACCATTTGAGGCCAAGAAACCATTTGTGTTAACACCTTAAACCAAGTATAATGGCACCTCTTTCAAAGATATAGTTCCCCTAGAAGATGAAAGAAAAAATAGAGCCATTGTTGCATGGCTTTACAAAGAAGAAACATCAATAGACTTAATAGAGCAAGCTGATGATATCACTCCTGAGAAATATGGATCTGGTCTTAGACTCATGAAGCACTTTGGCTATAAGGGAACTAGTCCTATTGGGTGAAATAACAATGGTCTAGTTGATCCTATCATGGTAATAGCTCGAAGAAATAGAGATACATCTAGTCCAGGCTTTAAGAAGGTCCCTTTTAATTTGGGGGCTAACAAATTCATACCAGATTTTGAAGATTCATCTAGAAATGAGTCACAAGATAAGTTAGATACTCAAGATGATCAATCTAATGATGAGGATCCTTATCCCTATCCTATTCCTCATGATCTTGCTAAATTCTTTGTTGAGGTCAATGACTTTGTGCCACATGTTAGCACTGTAGATGATACTAGTGATTCTTCTACAGATAATACCAATCCACACAAAAATCATTCAAAAAAGGGAGAGTCTAGTCAGTCATTGCATATTGAGCATTTGTGTAAGAACCCAGATGATGAAGGCAGGTATGTCTCCATCACTGCCACAGAATTCTATAGCCTATCACCATGTAGCACTGATTCCAAAGAACATGAGTTTGACTCTCTTTTAGAGGTGACTATAGATAAACACATTGACCAAGTTCAATTCTATGAAAACCAACTCAAAGTGGGTGAAATGTCTAGGGTTAGTTTGGATAGGTGTGGTCCAACTAGTGTCTTTGAGTCGTCAATTCCTAATGTTAGTACTCAAAGGCATTCGAACACACTTGTGGATGAAGTCATCATAGGTCTCAAATTGCTGGTCCAAGCATTTAATGACTATACCATGAACACAGTTGAACCCACCACTACTCTTTCACTCACACATCCCAACCTCATAGACTAGAACCCTAATGCATCTAGTGAAGTCTCTACATTCCAGAATGACTATGCTCTTGCCGACTACTTCAATGATGTCAAACCCATAACATCTTCCACCAGTGAGAAAAGTGTCAACATCATTGAATCTGATATCAAATATCTTATTCATAAAATTAAAAAGAAAAAATGCAAAAGGTTTGATGGTGAAAACCACATTGTGGCAGTGTCAGAACCCAAAAAAGTAAAAAATAGAAGATGTATCCAAGGGTGAAAACCTTTCTAAGACACCTATGGATGAGATATCTAATGCACTTCTGTGCCACTTTCAAGAGAGATCATTAGTGTTGATAGAGCTGACATAGTTCATCAACCTAGGTATAGAAGAACATCCTCATATGATACACCTAGCACAGTCACCGTCTCTTGACGAAAGGGAAGAATTCATTGCCTTCTTCCAAAAGAAGAAGATAAATTTTTCTTGGACATGTTCTGACATGCTAGGACTAGATGTTGATTTTATTATGCATCATTTGTCCATTGCACCAGGCATTAATCCAATTAAATAGAAACTTTGAAAAATGTGCCCTCATGTTGCATTACTCATCAAAGCAGAACTAGAGAAACTTTTGAAAGCAAGATTCATCTGTGCAATTGATTATGCTGAATGGATGTCCAACATTGTCCCAGTCTCCAAGCATGATAAATCTATTAAAGTTTGTACTAACTTCTATGATCTCAAATTAGCATGTCCCAAGGATGATTTTCCACTTCCCAACATTGATATGATATTAGAAATGACAATAGGATATGAGATGTACTCACTTATGGATGGGTTCTCTAGTTACAATCAGATTAAAATTGCACTAGAAGATTAGGAAAATACTACTTTTACATGTGCATGGGCAACCTTTAGCTAGAATGTAATGCCATTTGTCTTGAAAAATACTGGTGCAACCTATCAGAGGGTAATAACTCACAATTTTCCATGACATTATGCATAAGACCATACAGGACTACATGGATGATACCTTGGTCAAAAGCACAAAATGCAATGCTTATCTGCAAGATTTGGGACCCATCCTAGACTGTATGGAAAAATTTAGTCTTAGGCTCAATCCTAAGAAATGTGCATTTGGTGTCACATGAAGAAAGTTACTGGGATACATCGTGTCTACAAAAGGAATTGAGGTGGATCTAGAGAAAGTTCAAGTAATTATGGATATGCCTCTACCTCAAAACATCAGCAAGATGCAAGGTCTACAAGGAAGACTCCAATCTATCCACAGGTTCATCTCATAGTTGGTAGATAGATCATAAACTTTTACATAGACTTTACATAAGGGTGTCAAATTCAACTAGAGCTAGGATTGCGAGCAAAGATTAACATAGATAAAACAATATCTCACTAATCCACCAATCTTAATGCCTCCTTTCTATGTGAAGCCCTTGATTTTGTATATTTCAGAAACTCAAATATCTTTGGGAATATTATTAGCTCAAGAGGAAAATAATAACAAGGAGAGAGCTATTTATTATTTGAGTTGCATGTTGATCTCTTATGAAAGGAATTATAGCATCGTTGAAAAATCTTGCTTGATAGTTGTCTTTTCTTCTCAACAGTTGAGACACTAGATGCTTTCCCACACTATGCGGGTAGTGGATAAGATAGATCCATTGAAGTACATGCTTAGTAAGGAAGCTCTCATAGGAAGATTGGCTAAATGGGTCATGATACTTAGTGAGCTTGACATTCAGTATGTTGAACAAAAAGCTCTCAAGGGACAAGTGATTACGGATCAGCTAGCAGATGCACCTATGTAGAGTGTTCTCCCAATGAACATTGATTTCCCTCATGAGTCAATCCTAACACTCACACACCAAATGTGGGTGATTTTATTTGACCAGTCCTTCACACAACAGGGATCTAGTGTTGGATTACTATTCATAATACCATAGAGGTACTCATTACCCAAAGCATACAAGATTTTGTTCCCTTGTACAAACAACATTGCTAAATATGAGAATTTAATTAATGGCATGAAAATTGTAGCTGAATGGAGGGTGGATTAGTTATATATCTTTGGGGACTTTTAGCTCATAATCAACTAGGTAAATGATGTGTATCAAACAAAGGATGAGAAACTAATCCCTTACAAATGCATGGTTTATGATTTGAATAAGAATTTTGTACACATCACCTTCTAGAAAATTCTTTTAGTAGATAATAAAGTGGCTCATGCTATGGCTACTTTGGTCTCCTTGCTACAGATGGCTAAAAATGATCTCTAACATGAGTTCCTAGTGGAAGCGTTACACTGCCCTACCTATGATACCCTTGATTCCAAGATGATCTATTCTATTGTAGGACAAGACTCATCTTGCTACCATCACATTTAATCCTACCTCTATAACCAAACCATTCTGGATGGACTAACTTGAAATGAGAAACATTACCTTATCTGTAATACTTTGTAGTATGTCATTATTGTTGATGGCTTATTTTGAAGAGGTCTCAACAGAACACTCCTTAGGTGTATAGAACTTGAAGAGTCAAAACCTTACATTAATTGATGTTCACGAGGGCATTTGTGGATTCCACTCAAATGGCTTGACACTAGCTTGCAAACTCATTAGAGCTAGTTACTATTGGCCTAAAATGGACCAAGAGGCAATCATGTATGCTAAGTCCTACAATTAGTGCTAGCTCCATGGGAATCTAATTCATGTTGTAGCCAGGGAGTTGATCCCATCTACTACAACATGGCCATTTAAACAATGGGCCTTCAACTTGGTGGGTCAAATTCACCCAACCTATTCTAATGAACATAAGTTCATTATCACAGCTATAGACTACTTTAGAAAGCAGGTAGAGGTAGTACCTCTCATAATAGAAAATGGTGAAACTATAGCTCTTTTTATCACATACTACATCATCTATAGGTATGGTGTACCTTCCTCCATCATTATTGACAATGAAGGATAGTTAAAAAACAAAGACCTCAAGGAGCTATGAAAATAATTCAAAATTACACAACATTCTTCTTTTATCTATTACCCCCAAGGTAAAGGCCAAGCTGAGGCATCTAGCAAGGTGATCATCAAGATCCTCCATCACATAGTTAGCAAATCTGGGAGCTCGGACTAGCACCTCTAGATTAATCCAGCCTTGTGAGCATATAGGACAAGCATTAGGACTCTAATAGGTACAAAACCCTTTGCTTTGGTTTATGGAGTAGATGTTGTGCTTTGAATAGAGGTTGAGATTCCTACCTTGAAAATCTCTATGAAAGGCCTTATTAGTGATGAAGATTCTAGGATAGCTTTGCTTCAAGAGCTAATGCTACTAGATGAATGTTGACAACTGACATGTGATCATCTGCATGCTTATTAGTAGCAAATGTCAAGAAGCTTCAATCAAAAAGTTAGGCCATGTGACTTCCAACTGGGTGATCTCATCCTAAGAGAGAACCCTAAGAATGAACAAAAATGAGTCCAAAGAGGGAAGTTTGAACCAAACTAGCTTTCTCCTTACATCATTACTATAGTGTATGGATTTGGTGCTTACCAGCTTTCTATAGCTAAGGGAGAAGTTCTTAAGGAACCTATTAACACTCTCCACCTAAAGTAGTTCTATAGCTAATATGATCTCAGAAGCTCTTTGCACATATCTATATGTCCTAAAAATATCCTAAAAATTAGAAAATTTTCTAAAAAAAATCATTACCCTAGTGAAAACCTAGCAATAGGTACCTTGGTAATACCAAAAAAAAAAATTTAAAAGAGAAAAATGCAATAAAATTGAAAAAAAAGTGTCTTTAGTGAAAACCTAAAAATGGGCATCATGGTAGCAAAAAAAATGAAAGTTCTACCAAGAAGGTGAAAACCTAGCAAACAGGCACCTCGTGTTCCCAATGCTCCATCTTCCAGTGTATCTTCTAGCTTCTTGTATAGTTGCTTTCCTATTTTTTCTACATTTTTCTCATGTATCCATGGATTGAGTCTTAACAGCTTGGGGGTGCCACTCCTAAATGTCCTAGAATCTCTTTCACAACACTCACCAATCAGTCTGGCTATGTCTGCCTACTATCACCAGTGTCACTCCTTGTTGAGATTCTCCTCAATAGAGTTCTCTTGCAATAGTCACCAGTTGGTTTAGATACATCTACCTACTATTGCTTGTGTCACATTTTGAGATTCTTTTATGGAAGATCCCTCTTGCATCAATCACCAGTTGTTCTAGTTGTGTCTGTCTACTGTCGCTTGGTCCTCTTAGGTTCTTCACCGCAAATATTCCTCCTTGACCTTAATCACCAGTCATTTTGACTATGTCTACCTATTATTATCACCCTACTGAAGACATTTCTTTCATCCATGTTGAAGACACTAATACTTGAACTCAAAATGACATACTTGTTTGGATATGTTGAGCATTTTCTTTGGTTTTTTTCTTTATCTTTCATCATGTCTCCTCAAGAAACTCAATGATGTCATCTTTGACTAGAGAAGTAATGACTGGGGGCATGATCTTTTCTTTTCTTTCTATTTGCAGTTTAGTCCCAATAAGTTGACATTCTTATCAGCAGGGTGTCCACTATAAGAGCCTCCATCTCATATTGGATGGTTGAGTGTACCTTGACTCCTTTTATATGGATATGTCAATAAAATTTGGTCTTCTCCTTGTCTGCTGGAGTGAACTCTTCATGCTATAGTACATACTAATATTCATCCTATTAAGTGAATGTATGGGTCACTATGAGTATACCTAGCACACTTCTGTCTCAGGTTACAAATGCAAGGGTTGTTGTAGACATACTACGTACTAAATACTTAGCATAAGACAGACCTCTTGTGTCTATCTACCATGCAAGCAACATTCTTGTTATCCTAACATTTATATTTTGATGCTTATGTTAACTTGCTACATCAAAAGGGATCAATGTTCTAGTCATTTTGGCTTCTTGTGCCTTGAATGCTCACATTTAATCTCAACAAACCTATAACATATGTCCTATTCATATTTCCTTGATTGCAATGTTAGTGGGAATTGTATGACATGTGGGAATTTTTTCTATGCTTAGTGATGATAATTGTCATGGCTTGGTAACTAGACCTAGCATTGCATCTAGTTTAGGGTTGCATATAGCATAGGATTCAATTGCAACTCTACTTTTGCCTTTTGTAATGAGGGATTTATGATCTCTTCAAAGTATCATGCTTCTTCATAGCTGCACAAGAATTTGGTTCATTGGTTCATCCTCTCATACTCCTCAATGATATACCTATCATTGTCAAACAAAAACATGGAACACTACATGAGATGTCAGTCCATCTACCTATGCATTTCATTCATAAATCCATAAAGTCATTTCATCTACATAAACAAATCAAATCAAACATGCATCCATAATCTCAATATCATACTTTCCATTCTCCTAGCATAAAACATCTCATGTAAATCAAAAGAAAAATACTGACGATGACATAAACACAATGAAACTCAACTCCAAATCTCATATATATATATATATATATATATATATATATATATATATATATATATATATATATATATATATATATATATATATATATATATATATATATATATATATATATAGATATATATATACATATATATATATATATGTATATATATATATATACATATATATATATATATAGACACATATATATGTATATATATATATATGTGTATATATATATGTATATATATGTATATATATATGTATATATATACATACATATATATATATTAAAGAATGTGTTAGTACAAAAAATGAGCATTATCGATCAAAAATAGCACAAAATGGTGCTGGTAGACCAATCAATACATAGCCAAAATCACAAAACTTGAAGGTAAGAGAATCAAAGATCTAAATCTATCCACCACCCTCACCTCATGGAGGAGGAGGTAGCATGTCTGGCCTGGCTGGTAGGCATGCACCTTTGGAATCTCGTACATACTAAGAGAAGTGTGGCACTTGCTGAGCCTCATTAGACACTATTGTAGAATATGTTGCAAATTAATAGACTGCTTGGGCCAACTATAGTTTGACCTCATCCGACAACATCTCTGCCCTCTGCTTAGCTTCCACAACTTGCTCTCATAGTCTCTAGATCTCATGGTCTAGCTCCATGATCTACGCATCCCTCATCGCCACTTATATCTATAGATCTCCCAAATGTTAGGAGGCCTACCTAATCCTCTCCCTTACCCTCCTCAATGCATCTTAAGGCCCAGTAGTAGGCTGCTCTTGCATCTCCTCATCCAGCATCTCGGGCTATTGCTCAGGTGCCTACTCCTCCACTCATGGCCTCTGCCATTGACCCTGCTCCCCACCACTACCACTAGCACCTAGATCAGACCCCATCTAGCATGGGGGAATCTACACCTATCGGATCCTCTGTCACACCTATGGTGGTGGACCCTATGGTGGCTGCTACTATGGTGCTTGTTGTTGTGTTGGCTACTAGACTAGACCCTGTATGGGTGCTTATTGTGGTCCCTGCATTGCCATCCCCATTGGATCTATGAATCTGGGGAAGGGGTGACTAACAAAATATGCCTGGAATGTAGGCATCATCCCTACATCTACAATGTCTGGGAAGTAGTCCCACTATGCCACAACTAGGTTGCACACATTGATCATAGATCTGCCAGGGTCTAATCTTGTTGGCCACCATCGTGCCAAGTCTCAAGCTAACCTAGCATATGCACAATACTCCTTGGAGATATTTTGTGGCTACTTGTACTGCCTCCACACCCATGTGATGGGAAATCTCTCAATAATATATGTGTCCCTACTTAATAGTGGCTGCAAGGTGAACATCTAGCTCAGCTCCCTGGGAGCATCATCCCAATCCTTGGTCTCTCTCTAGGGCTACCATATGATGGACACTAGGTCCTTGAGATAGGTTATCTAATTGTCTGTCTTACCAAGGCCTACCTAGGTAAACTACCCTTTGTATCTACATATATATTGCTCCATCGGCTCATGGGTATCCTAAAGAATGGGCCTTGTCACTAGTAGGTGCTCCCATGCCCAAATCTGTAAAACATATAATCTAGTGGCCATGCTCTTCCACTCATGATAAAAAGTCTCATGCATCTCATAGAACATGTGTGCTAGCATGCACTGGCCCCATCTGAATTACTTGAAAGAATCGAGCATCCTCTACAACATGACACCCCACCTGCACTCTAGCCCATGTTGTCCTCTATTAGGAACTAGGAAGCAGCTGATGAAAATGGCTAACACTAAGGTCAACCTATTAATAGTACCATAGGTATGGATGAGCTCATCCCATATGATAGCTTATCCTATTGCCAACTCTTGTTGGAATATGGCTCTCAATGCCTCTGTACCTGCTCGAGGAACTGTGTCATAGACTACCCTCAGACCATGGAACGATATTCACAATATCTTGTAGATGTCCTCTGGTGTAATCGTCATCTCCCCTTGTGGAAGATGAAAGGTGTTTGTCTCTGAATGGAAATGCTCTAACAATGCTATCAAGAGGCCATGATTCACTAGCATTGTTGGGATCTGGCATATAGAGGTAATTCCCAAATGATCAATATGTGCCATATCAGCATCATCTAAGCTCAACAATAGAGCCCCGTACGATGGATGATGTGACTTGAAAGCAACGTCATTGAAGACCATCTCTACACACAAACAAGAACAACACACAAATAGTTAGTACTCGCTCGACAAGTCAAAAGAAGACAAACATGAAGCAAAATGATGATAAAAACTCACAAAATGCAATTTTTTAGGCACCAATTTTTTGCATGACGATTCATGCTCTCGCATGAGAAAACATGTTCTCTCATGAAAAATCAAATCCTCACACGAAGAAACACAATCTTGAATGAGAAGCAATGAAAGTTTGAGTAAAGAGTACCCAAAATCTCGTGCATCTCATGCAAAAGGTGAGTATCTCCAATGCGAGATTCCCCACCGACATGCGCAAAGAAACACCAGGCTGGTGGGTCGTCATGCAAGGAAACACTAGGCTTGCACGAGGAAGGACACCCTCGCACAAAGAACAATTGACCAAACCTAAAAAATATGCCAAAAATATGCTTAAAAACCTTGAAATGCATGAAAATTCAAATGCGAAGCAAGTTTGTTGACTACTCATCGGAGGTCCATAATCGGCTAGTTGGCTATGTCATTTGGAGTGGTCAAAATGATGTAACCACACTAAGACTGTCATATCTCTCTTAGAGCTCTCTTCTCCACTAAAGACAAAATGCACAAATGATTTGAAAATGACCCCTCGGGCCCTTATATAAGTTTTGACCTAATTTTTTGAAGTGCTCTGATTTGCATGAAAATCACACCTTGGCTAATTTGACAATTCTTAATCCATTTTTAGGATTGAATTCAAAATTAGACATGCTTAAGTAGCTAAAAAATGCATTTTAAAATTTTGGAACTGACACAATCGAACACTTGTATTATGCCAATTTTTCTAATACTTTGTGATTCTTGGAATCTTTTCAACTCAAAATTCATCATGATTTCAAAATTTATTTTGGAAAAAGTCAACTCAAGTCAATTGTGGTCAATTCTAATCAACTTTTGGTCAAACTTGGTCTTCTGGACCTTGGAATCATGCTGAATTGACTCTAACTTTTCTTTAGATCATTCTAATCTCTTCTACATTTTGTTGAATCTCATATTTCTTTTATTATCTCTCAACATATTGCTTTACATCATATTTCTGGTGTGTCATCCTTCGATTTTGCTCCCAAGGGGGCTGGATGATTACATCATTGAATCTAAATTTTGACTTAGTCTGAATCTTCATTATTTAGGGCATCTTGTTCCCGTCTACATTCTCATTGCTAGGGGCATCTTGCTCCCCTCTATTTGGCATCATTTTTCATCTATCTCATCTTTTCATTAGCTGATCACATCTTATAATAGTCTTTATTAGAGTTTGATGGACAAGTATCGAGATAGTCTAAACCCCAACTCTTGAGGATCAAGCCTCATTCTGAGGATGATTCTATGACTCATGATGGGATCTTGTTATCTTTCCAATCTAGGTATCTAGGTGTTCTATCTAGATCCCTTAAGATTAAGCTTCATTCTGGAGATAATCTTTAAAAGGTTGTCAATCTAGGTATCTAGGTGATTCTATCTAGATCCCTAAAGGTTAAGCTCCATTTTAGAGATAATCTTTAAAATCTTGTCAATTCAAGTATCGAGGTGTTCTATCTAGATCCTTAAAGGTTAAGCTCCATTCTGGAGATAATTTTTAGAATGCAATCAATCTCAGGTATCTAGAAGTTCTGTCTAGATCGTTAAAGGTTAAACTTCATTCTGAAGAAAAGCTTTAGAATGCTATAAATCTCAGGTATCTAGATGTTCTATCTAGATCCTTAAAGGTTAAACTTCATTCTAAGAAAAACCTTTAAAATTCTTATCAATTCTGGTATCTATGTGCTCTACTTGGATTCCTTAGGATTAAGCTTCATTTGGAGATGGTCCTTAAAAGCTTATCAATTGGTCTTTGTGACATCAAATTTGAAACCAATCTTATTTCCTGATCTGGGCATCACACTTTTTTATTTGTTTTGAATCAACCGTGTTGCTCACATATTCATTCAAAGAGGGGCAAAATGTAATTCCCCAAAATTGGCTCATTGCCATGATTACCAATTCTTGTCTATTTTGATCAATTCTAAAGTCCTTTTTCACCAGGCAATTCTTACTCTCATATTCGCTACTTGACTTAATTGTCAAATGCAGAAAAACCCTAATCTGCATTAATCATGCTATTTATTTAATTCCTAAAGTATTGACTCACATTAGTCATATTAAACATATTGATTAAGATTTAGTTTAATTTAAAGTAGTTATTCTTTAATTAAATTAAATTATCTCCTAAGGCTAATGTACTAAGGAATTAAAAATACTTAATTTAATAACTATGCTTATTTTAATTAGTTGAACATAATTATTCAATTAAATAGAAAAGGCATTTATGAGGTCATATCTCATTTTATTAAATTGAATATCTTTCTTGAATTTTATTTCTCAGTTCAAAATGGATATTCTCTATTAACTACTTCTCAAATTAGAAGTGACTTAATTCACTTACTCTCACACTAAAGTTAATTTGAGTTAACTGTTTCTTCCACTTAGGATCTAAGTTAGTTAACTGCATCTATATTGGGAATTTTCTACTTTGACTAAATCTTAACACCAATCCTGACCGGTTATCTAAGTTGATCTCAACCCTTGATGGATTCCAGGAATTATATTTAAGAGACTCCTAATTCCTCATTACAAAGTTTGGATTTTTCATGTTATTGAATTGCTATCAAACTGAGTACTCGCTTTCTAGGCTTTTACATTGCTATCATTTTAAATTGTCATTTAGATTAAAGGATGCATACATTTAGCTTAGTTTATTTTATTGTTTAATAGAATAATTTGCATATCATATAGATTACTTGTACACTCATATTTCTTTGCATAAATCCTTCATTCAAGAAAGGTCTAGTTGCATGCATCTCACTCTGAGAGCTCATTCGCAAAATCCTTCTAGGTAGAAGGCAACGGGTCGTACTGTTGGGTGTCTTGGATAAACGATACCAAGTTTATCCTAGGATGATTCCACATGTAATGACCATGTTGAAGTGTGTGTGAGTTTCAGAGGCTCATAAATGCATACATACAAGTACAATATTGAGGTCTCTATGGTGTGTCTAGAATTTCTATAAGATGAGTAGATTTAAAAGGCTTTACTAGTGGACAATGATAAGTAATTCTAGGCCTACTAGACTATCCTTGGTGCCCAATCTACTTATTCTCAAGCTCTATATTTTTTGTACTTCTTTATTATAAGCTGCTAGAACTTGATCACTATTTTCTTGTAATTATAATCTTTATTTTTTCTCCCTAAAGGTTGTGGCTAAGGTGAGGTTGGTTATTCCAACATTTAGCTCTATGTCTTCCTCATTTTAACAATCACCATTAAGTTTCCAATCATACTAATATCATCAAGTTGGGAGGAACTATATTTGGATCCTCTTTTCATAGACCACATTACTAAGGTAGGATAATCTTCACAAAATTTGGCACCTTTCATCTCCTTTTTCACCATTTTGTCTATATTCAGCTTCTTGGTCACATAGTTAAAAATGATTGCATCTATAAGGTCCTAGTTTGGAAAGAACAAAACCCTAGATGATCTTATCATTTTTCTTTCTTCTTTAGGGGTTAAAATTTTAAATTCTTGTATCATCTCATCCTTTATTTTATCTTGTATGGATTTCTCTTCCATTTTAGGATGCTTTACCCTCATCTTATTACACCTTTCTTCAAATAGTTCAATATTTGATCTCCATCAAAATTGATAAAAGGCTCTAGATTTAACAAAATCATCATAAGGAATAAATTAACGACTAGCTTGTTCTACAATAGTGTCAAATTCCCTTCCTCTATAATCAACAATAGTTAGTTCAAGGCTAGTCATGGGAGGCTCTTAAGGATTTCCTTCTTGTAATTCTAAAACAATAATAAAAACATCCCCTTGGGATCCTAATTGGTCTATTTTCTCCTTAGTGAGTTGTTCATCTCCTACATGCAATGTGGATTGAGTGCGTGAGAATTTGTTTGTTTTGGAGACTTATTTTTCTTCTATTTTTTGCCTGTTGTCCTTTGGCTCTTCAAGCCTCTCTTCCAAAACAATACTAGCTAACCCAACTATCTATTTACCCTTGTAAATTGCAAGATCTTTATTCTTAATGATGTTTTAGCTAGACCACCTTTGAATAACCAATTGCCATAATCCTACTACAGGAGTAAAGGAAAACCTTTCCATTACTTCTGAGGCCTTGTCAGAATAAGAATTGATAAATAATATTTTCATTTCATTCATGGCCTCTGTGATCTCTAGAAAAGTGATCATAAATTTATTTATCTTATCTACCTCTATCTTTGCATCTTTTTAAAGGCTTATAATATTTAGCAAAATAATTAATAAATTTTAGAATCCTAGAATAAACTCTCCACTTCTCCTTGATCTCTTATTCCTAGAGAGAGAATTTGTTTCTTATTATATCTTTAGGGAAGTAGGGTTGATGTTTCTTGGAACCAATCTTAGCCCTCTATCTAAATATATCAAAAAATCCTTCAGTATCATAAAAATGATCATGAGAGAAAACCATTTTGTATGCATCTAACAATTTTTACATAAACAACCAATGACCTATTGTGATTATGAACTGATGGGAAACTGTGCAAGATTGGAAAATAGAGCTCCTAGATCCATAAACTCTAAATATTATTGACACAAGGTATGATATGATATCTAACCAACTATGGGAAACCTTTAGACTAGTAGGGATATCCATAGGCATGATGAAGTCTAGAAATGATTTAGATATCATAGGATTATCCTTTAATAATAGGCTCATCAACCTAGATGCAAAGGATCTCTCAAATCTTACAAAAATAGCCTCCTTTACATCCTAGGTCATAGATGCACTCCATAATTGAACTGACAGAGCTTCTCTATCATAATCTCTATTCAATACCATTTCCTTTTCAAAGAAGGTAACAACTTTATATAAAAACATATCATCAATAAAGAATAGTGGCCAAATATTTTCTTAATTTTTCCTTTTGCAATTCTAGTTAAATATGTGTGAATTTCTCTTACTAAATAGGATGCAAAATCAAAAATAATATCCACACGAAAAGAAGAAATATATGTCATCATATACATGAATGTTATTGGCATAAAATATTATTCATCTTCACCAAACACCTTACACAAAGTCATATAAATGTCTATGGACCTAGAATAAAAAAATTGCTTCTCAAAAGGCTCTTTACTTTATTTTGTAACAAATTTCAAATTACCAATTTTAGCTAGGAGTTCTCTCAATGCCCCTTGTCTAATTTTATCCTTATGAGACAAATACTCCTTCTCTAACCCCTGAAAATCAATGACCTCATGATAATATATGGTTTGCTCCATTCCACAAACCTCATGAATTTCTTCTACAATGAATTTCATCAAACATTCCCCATCCATTCCCCTTACCATCCTACCTATTGGCTCATAATTTTGGGCTACAGCCATGAGAACGTCTGAATCCATGAAAACTCTAGGAACTACTAATTTAGCTAAATCAAAATTCCAAACATTCCAATTGGGAGAAAATAATTTCCTTTTTGAGAACCATTTCTTAAATAATTGGAGCCCTATTTTGGAAGTTATGACATCCCTAGTCCAATTCCCTTTATCAAACAATCCGTCTGCAACTTAGAGCCTAGGGTTTATAGGAACTATTTTATTAATTTGGGTTGATTCATTGATGGATTCACTTAATTTTTCCAAGAAATCATCATATAAATTTCTACCGACATATTCTACATTTCTAGAGAAACACTTCTTTGCAGGCATAATGGACAATAATGTAGAAAAAGTAGAATTCTTTGATTCATTATACATGGATTGAGTTACTTACTTAGCTTTCCTGCTTCTTATCTGAATGCTGTAAATAAATCACTGATATAGAAAATTTTCACAATTCAACCTAGTGAGAAAAATAGGCTCTTCAATAGGTTTTAGCTCTAGAGGAACAAAAATACATTTGCATGAAGAAATTCTTTGACTTTTTGCACTATATTCCTTGTTTTTCCTAACATGAGAAGGTTTAATTCTCATTAATGGATCACAGAAAAATAGAGTGGCATTACCTTTCAAATTTGAAAATAGGCCATCAATTTTAGAAAAATATGATTATTTAGGAATAAAACATTTTTGACTCATCATGAACCTTCCTAGTTGATAATAAATCCAATTGAATCCTTTCATGTGAGCCTTTTCTTTCATTGTTTCCAACTTACATTTTATGCAATTACACCTCTAGACATGTGTCTTGTTCTTGCTATATCGCCAAGGGTAAAAGTTGAGCAACTCCAATTGGCAACAAAGTGACCATCATTGATAAACATTGCATTAGATGGTAGAGCATGGGATCCATTACAGTATACATGATATGGTCCTATGACATTTCATTTAGGTCACTATGTTACCATGGATAAAATCCTTGTAACTCCTCTTATGAATAGAGAAACGATCGTTGATATTAGGAAGATCTGACAGTGTGGACTAATGTTTCATTTCCTTCAAAGAGAATCTCTCATGCCATTTGATAGTCTAACATCTTGACAACCTGATAATATATTGATGACATGGAAATCAGTGCCACCTTTCTTAAGCATTTCTCTTGCCATATATCTAATGTTGAGTTGTCACTATATCACTAAGGCTAAAAACCTTGTGGCTTCCCTTGGTGATAAAGAGATGACCATTGATCACAAGAAGATTTGATGGTGAGGGCCTTTTATCTTATAACCTCATTCCTTCATGAGTGGGTTTCGTGAGAAAGGACAAGTATTGCTTGGTCTCTATGTCACAAGGATTAAATAGCATGTGATTTCTTATGGAAACAAAGAAATAACCCTCGATCTTCCTTATGATCAAGGGCTATTTTTAATCAATTATTTGTTTAGATAAAAAATATAAACCTGCGGAATATTTAAGATAAAAGCTTAGGTTAAAATTATTTCGAGAACTTAGGATAATGTTAAACAATGCAAGAAACATTTCCAAAGGTTCCCAAGAATAAGAAAAGGGGTATTTAAAATATTTTTAATGTGTATTTTTAATTTGAACATTTGTACTATGTAAACATAATCCCAAACCTTTCTAGGGTAATGCTAAGTGAAATTAAAATTAGGATTCTTCTAGGGTTAACAAAATTAAAAATGTAAAACCCTAATTTAACAAAGATAGATCTAAAGAGTGGGTACCATTAGATTTGTATCATAGAAGGAGATAAATGGGAGAATGCTTTCAAGACAAAAGAAGGACTATATGAGTGGTTATTCATGCCTTTTGGGCTAACCAATGCACCAAGCACTTTCAAGAGGCCCATGAATGAGGTACTGAAGGAGTTTCTGGGTAAGTTTGTCATTTTTTACCTAGATGATATTTTTTTCCTTTAGTAAGATATTGAAGGAGCATTTGATTCATATTTGCAAGGTGTTTGATAAGTTGAGGGAAGAAAATTTATTGATAAACCTAAAGAACTGTAATTTTGTAAAGGAGTTGGTGTACCTAGGATTTGTAGTCCTAGTAGAAGGTTTGAAAATGGACCTAGAGAAAGTAAAAGCTATCTTTGAATGGCCTATTCCAAGGAGTTCAACCAAGGTAAGTTCTTTTCATGGACTAGATAGTTTTTATAGAAGGTTCATAAGAGGTTTTAGAACTATCTATGGACCCCTAACTAAATCAATGAGAGGGAATAGGAAAGAATTTAAGTGCACTATAGGAGTAGATAAGAGTTTTAATCTATTGAAACATAAATTTACTGAGTAGCCTATTTTAGCTCTTCCATGTTTTAACAAAGTGTTTCAAGTAGATGATGATGCTAGTGGTACTACAAATAGGAGTTGTTTTGAGCCAAGAAGATAGACTTGTTGCTTATTTTAGTGAGAAATTGAATGATGCAAAGAGAAAATATTTTGATTATGATCAAGAATTTTATGCTATAGTTCAAGCATTGAAGAAGTGGAGACACTATCTTCTTCCTAAGGAGTTTTTCTTGTATACTAATTGTCAAGCTTTGAAATATTTGAACAGTCAAGAGAAATTGAACCAAAGGTATTTGAAGTGGGTTGATTTTTTCCAGAGTTATACATTTGTTTTGAAACAATGGAGTGGGAAGTCTAATAGATTTGCATATGGTCTTAGTAGAAAAAAATTTTTGTTGACAAAAATGCAAATAGATGTGGTTGGGTTCAAGGAACTTAGTACTTTGTATCCAAATGATCTTGATTTTGGTGAAGTGTTGAAGGCTTCTATAGAACCTATTACACATGACAGGAAAAAGTGGTTGGATTTCATGGTCTAGGATAATATTTTGTTCAAAGGAAGCTCATTGCCCATTCCTAGAAGTTTAATGAGATAGAATATCATCAAAGAGGAGCATAGTGGAGGATTGGCTAGACATTTTGGAAGAGATAAGACCATAGTTTGGTTGCTGAGAATTATTGCTTGCCACAGTTGTAGCAAGATGAGAAGAAGTTTGTATAGAGTTGTGGAGTATGTTAGATGGTGAAAAGAGTAAATTAGAATATAGGGTTATATCAGCCATTACCTATATTAGAGAATTCATAGGAGGATGTCAAAATGGATTTTGTTCTTGGATTATTGAGGTCATAGTATGGGCATGATTATATTTTTGTGGTGGTTGAAAGGTTTTCAAAGATGGCACATTTTATTCCTTGCAAGAAGACTAGTGATGTTATTCATGTGGTAGAGTTATTTTTCAAAGAAGTGGTGAGACAACATGGTCTGCCAAACAATATAGTTTTAGATCGAGATACCAAATTTGTTGGGTATTTATGGCATACATTATGAAGAAGTTGAAGATAGATTTTAAGTTTAGTTAATCACATAATCCACAGATTGATAGACAGATAGAAGTTGTGAATTGTAGTTTTAGAAACTTGCTAAGATGCTTGGTTGGAGATAAACCAAAAGGAATGGATATGATTTTACAATAGAAAACAATTGCTTATAATAATTCTACCAATAGGAGTACTAGTAAATCACCATTCCATATTGTATATGGGAGTAGTCCCAGAAATGCTTCTAAATTGAGGTAGTTGGATAAAGGCAAGATAAGTAGTGTTGAAGTAGATGATTTTATCGTACATTTGAAGAATATCCATGAGGAGATGAGGAAGCACATCATAAAGATGAATATACAGTATAAGGCTATGGTAGATGTGAAAAGGAGGTATAAGGAATTTTAGATTGGAGATGAAGTCATTGTTCATTTGAGAAAGGAGTGATTTCTAGTGGGTACATATAATAAGCTGAAGATGAAGAAGTTTGGACCATGCAAGATAGTGAAAAGCCATTATTTTGGGAATGCATATGAAGTGGAGTTGCCTACTAAATTGAATATTTCACCAGTATTTAAAATTTTAGATTTGATAGCATATTATGAAGGAGGTGATTTAGATGAAGTTGCAGAAGAATAATGGATTATTCTAGCAGCTAGTTCATATATAAAGTAGATTGAGGAAATACTCCAGATATACATGTTGGATAAAGTACTAGGAACATAACTTATGAGGAATATTTGGTCAAATGGAAAGGGAGGCCAATTTAGGATTCATCATGGCTAGTAAAGGAGGAGGTTAACCATGTTGGTTTTCCTTTGAACACCTGAGACATGATAGAGTCACTTCTCAAGTTACCCCAGGTGTCTGATGTAGGACATCCTGGGTATAAGAGCAATCTTGCATCACCAAAAGAACATTTCATTTTTAATCTTTTCAATTTTAATAAGGACTACTAGACAAGGTGGTTACTATTTATGGAAAATTTTTATTTTTAGCAATTTTTTCATATGAGCTCAAAATATTCTCATTTTATATAGGAAGGTCATTTTAGAGTTGTAAGCCTATAGTAAAAATATCATTTCTCAAGTTTAAGTATCAGAGACGTTGTTGTGTCTTTTCAGTGGATTTTTTTATGAAAAAATGTAAGCTCGCCATTAGATGTCTTAGAGTGTTTGGATGAGGTCTAAAACTATGACCAAAGGGTTCTTATGTGGTTCCAAGACTACAAATTAGAAGCTAGAGTTTTCAAAAAGTGGTTATGATAGCGAATTAGAGCAACGGTTCAAGAGTTATGGCCTTTCAAAGTTAGACTACCCAAAAATATCTAAAATAATTATCAATGATTTATTTGGCCAACTCTATATGTATTATTAGGGTCTATCAGCCCTAGTTATTAAGTTTCATTATCTAGAACCTCCCTAGGTGGCATAAAATTGCCTATTTCAGAAAGGCCCAAACATTGTCTAGGATATGTTGTAGTAAAGATGCCCATGTGGAATAGAATATTGTACTCATGAATTTTGTAATTATGAATTTACAATGCAACTAAGAAGTCCATATTTTGTTCTCTCATTTGTTGTTGTTTCTTAGTTTTCTATTATGGTTTATGATATATAGAGGAGCACACTTCATCAACTCTATAACCACTAACTCTCTCCCTAACATCAATTCTGACCAAGTAATGCACCACCTATTCTAAAATAGCTTGATTCAATTAGTATGAGTCATAATGAATCTGTGACTTTAGTTTCTCATCATGTGCATTGAAATATCATTCCTCCAAAATTTTATAAGAGCTTTATGGGTCCTTAGCTATAACAAATGCTTTTTTGAATTTGAATCAATGTGTTTCTTAATTGCTTCCTTCTAACAATTGTCACTGCCATTATCATTCCTCCTATCATTTATGTTGTTGTTCCTTTTGTAACAAGGATTCCTATTAAAGTTCCTTCTCTCCATTCTGTAATATCTTGCTATGTGTCCAGAGTTATTACATAACTGATAAACAAGTGAATTTCTTCTTTTATTTGTTCCATTTTCATTCTTAGGTGCTATGCAATTCCTTGAAATGTGTCCAAGATTGTTACACTTGTAACACACAAACTGGTTCTTTTCTCCATTATATTTCTCTCCATCATTGGATTTACTCTATGATCTCCCTCTTTCATTACCTCTAGGGTTAGTATTCCTAAACATTCCACTACTTTATGACCATAACCATGACAATTATAATAATAGAAATTTGTAATGGGTTTAAAAGACTTATCTTTGTAATCTCTTTTTAATGTCCAACTTAATTGCATATGAAACATCTACCTCTGAACTCACATCTTACTTCCTTGGGTGGTCCATCTTGGTTAGGTTTATCAACTTGCTCTATTTTCTTAGGTTCATCATGTTTTGTTGACAAATCAGTGAATTCATCTTCCTTTGATACTTTAGTAGAAGTGCTTGATTCTACTTTACTTGGATTAGAATCTTTAGGGGATTCAATAACTACATCTGGTTCTCATCTTATTTTTTCATAAGAAGGTCTCTAGTGAAATACATGTTCATCTATCTTCTCACTACTAGAATAAAGTTTCTCTAACTATTTTTAACTTGTGTTAATTCTACTTTCACAATGATATTGTAATTTTCTAATTGTGTATGCTCAATCTTGATAGTATCTAGTTCATATATAAATTGACTTAACTTGGATTTAAGGTCTAGATTCTTAGATATTAGTTCAGGTTCATTCTTGCAACCATTTTTCTTAAGACTCAAGTTAAGTTCAATAATTTTTAGTTCATGTTTTAAAATCTCATTTTCTTTTTGGATATTTTCTACTTCATCATTGTCACTAGTCTCCATAATTAATTCATTTCCAAACATTAGATCATCAATTTTTTCTTTTAGTTTACTAATGAAGACTTTTGCATCTTCATATCTATCTTTCAGGTATCTCTTTCTTTGATATGAAGGTCAATCATCTCAAGAGAACCTTTAAGGTTTTTCTTCAATTGTTCCATATACATAGGGATCTTAATCAAGTTCTTAAACTTCTTTAGAGTAACTAGACTCTGATACCAATTGTTAGAAATATAATACTGGCGAGGGGGGGGGGGGGAGGAGGGGGTGTGAATAAGTATTCTACAAACTTTTTCCTATAACCAAATATTGTTACTTACAAAGTTATAAATTGCATATGAAAGTAAACCAACAAAATTGAAATTAAATATAACCATATACATAGAGAACTCATAAAACCATTAATTATTAACTAGGGAAATCCTGGCCAATGAAAAACTCAATTGGGATGATACCCACTAGATGATTCACTCTACAATAGGATTTTGTTAAGGATATTGACCCTGTTAGGAGTCTATGAATTACATATAGTGGCTCGAGTCATTGGTAGAAGAGTAGGCCTTGTTAGAAGCCTTAAACCTATTAGAAGTTGGTCGATCAAATACAATGTATGAAAGAAGAAACCACTACCCTAACATGCAATCATACAATTTAGTCCTTCACAAGAATAGATATACATAAAATAATTCTATCCATAACATTTCATATGTTCCTTAATCATACATCAGATGTAGCTTTCATATCATCTCATCAACTTCACATCAATCAAAAATATTACGTAGACCATACATATGTCATGCTCTTCTCTTTGCAAGATAATATCTTTACTTATACCTCTCATATTCACAATTCATTGCTTAGTCAGCCTTCATAATTTCACAATCTTGGCATAATATAAAATAAATTATTGAATAATATCTACATAGTTAGCTCATCATGACTTAGTAATTATTTTATCACAAAAATAATTCCTCAAGTCATACAATCCAATTCTCTTTTATGCTTTATTTTGCACAATTTAACCCATAATGGTATTTCAATCATAACTTGTGTCATATTGTTCATACACACCTGTGCACTGGTAGAAATTTTCTCAATTGTACATAAGATAACTCTCAATTAGTGATTCATACACATCACATATGCTTTCTATGCAGTTGCAAACTATCTAACACTTAAGCAATTTTTTATCTCTAAATGCATAAATGAAATGTTGAATATATGTTGCCATAAATGACAACTATGAAAATATCTATCTGAGCATATTTCCAACAAACTCACCATTTGGTATTGATGGAAACATTTGGAAAAATTGTCTAGGTCCCAAAATGATGTCAAACATAATAAAAACAAATAAAAGTAACTACACAAAAATTGCCTTGGAAACATAAGAATTTTATTCAGATGTTTTGATTGATCATTACATTCCTTATCACTCCTTTACATTGATAGATAGGTACATAAGTGTACTCCCCCTTACATATACAATATATAGCTTTCATTCTACATATTACTTCCACTTTAACATCAATGGAAAAGGTGTCAAAAACCATATCCAAAATGGGGCACCGTATTGCTAATTAACTTGTCATTCTAGAGAAACAATTTGCATAAACATGTTTTAGATTATTCACTTCTTTATTGTAGTTATCCTTTATAGAATCAAAAACACTTTTTAGTGTGCATAGTGCATAGAATGCCACTTCAACCAAAATCAAGTCAATATATGCAAACTTCTCATAGGTAGTCTTTGTTGCAAGACATTCCTCCAACTAGCTCTAAAAAGTATTTATCTTAGGTGACAAAATCTCTCTAAGACTAGAGAATCAATTTGTTGTCTTTTCCTTGTCAGGTTACAAGCCAATGATCACATTGTGGATTATCTCCACTTCTATTCCACACTTTTCAATGCTGGTCTCTATTAGTTGTAAATTCATAGTAGGTGATTCAAGTTCACTCATCCTACCTGTAATTTGACTCTCAAAGTCAGTTAAGGTATTTTTACAATAGTGTGCATTGTCCATACAATTTCTTCCCTTCATCAATGTATTTTATGAGTTCCTTTATGCTTCCATCAATTGCTTTCAAGTCATTTCTCACATTAGTGCATCTTGTATCAAATAAAAATACACTTCACCTATGCTTGTTCTGAAGCTACTTCTACTAGGGTTGTGAAATCTTTATCAAAGATCTTCACAAACTACTTTTCCTTTACCTGTAACTCTGGAATAGTTAATTTTTTTTTAAAAGTTATCTTCTTCATTCTATCCAAGACTTCAAAGAGTGTCTTCTCCAAAGATGTTACTAGTTTATTCTTTTTAAATAACTTGCTCAATGTACTCCTTAATCCCCTTTCATAATAATCATCATCATCATCTAATGGCACTAATATTGTTTTTATTTCTACTACTATGATTGAAGTTACTTTAGGAATAGGTGTAATTGCTTTTAGATCTTCCTTCTTCTTCTCTTCTTCCAATCTTTTTGATTCTTTCCTTTTCTTATCCTCATCTTCCTTTTTCTTTTCTTCTTCTTCTTCTTTTATTTTATTCTTCTCCTCATCTTGTTTTGTCTTTTCTTCTTCTTGATCTTCATCAAAGCTATACTATGTTGTTATATTGCTGATATTGCCAATAATATTTACTCCATATCTGACAAAAGGATTCTCCTTTGCATCTATACTTATGTGTGTGCTATCCACTTGTGTAGATTCAATACCCATAACAATATGTGGTAGTGAGGGTATGTATTGTTTCTCTTCTACTTCTCCCTCATCATTGGATGGTGTTTTTACTTCCCCATGCACTATGCTATTGGGCTTTGATTGCACAATTACCTTAGGCACTCTGGTCACAAATTGTATAATTTCCTTTATTATCTTCCTGATGTCCTCATAATTATCTTTCATTAGAAGAATTGCTCTTCTTTTGTTCCTCAAAAAGGGCTTAATGCGCTTCAAAATTCTATTTGAGTCCTCTTTAGAGTCAATCTCACACAATTTATTTATCATTGTGATCCTTAAATTTAGATCTTCTTCCAATACTCTCTTCTTCTTTTTTATTAGCCTATTATATAGGTCTTTAAGTATCTTATTCTAAATTTATTCTAAAACTTCCTATTTCTCAAAATCATGTTTGTGGTAATGGAATTTTCTAGTTTCCTTCTATCCATATTGCTTTATAGATTACAATACTCATTTAAATATACAAAATTGTCATCAATAATTATTTGCATGTTTATATTCTCTACCTTTGGTTTCCATGCACTCTTTCTAGCTGCAATTTTTCCTTTCTATGCATCATGAACGACTGGTCTATCTCTAGCTTCATCCTCATAATTTTAAGATTTACTTACTTGCATCATTTTCCTTTTCTTGCCTCATCCAGTAGTGGTCTTCTTGACCCTTTTCTTGGTGGATAGTGTAGGTTCTTGCTTAACCTTTACCAATCGCATGTATTTCCTCTATAGTATATGTGCTTCCACCTCTGGTTGCCTCTTAGGTTGATCACTTCTTGTTCTCGTAGATTCCACTTGTGCAACTATTTCATATAGTACAATAGGCACTTGTGCACAGGGTTGTGCTATTGTCACACTTTCTAAAGGTCCTACAATAATACTAAGAGTTATTGATATCACTTCAAATTGTTCACTTTCTTTTATTTATAGTGTAATGCCTTTGACCTCATTAAATTCCTCTCTAGTCATGCTTGATTCCTTTAGGATGGAATCTATCACTTATTCTACTTTCTTCTTTCATTCCTTATTGGGTGATCCCACAATAATGGGTTCAACTTTTTGACCAATTTTGACACTGAAATTAATATTTTTGCAACAAACGTCACGTTCAAGTGACTATATCTCCAAAACTATAAATAATTTCAAGATGACATAAACTAGTGATTTTGAGTACTTTGTTCCTACTTTGTATCCATATTTTTTAATCTAAAAAAAAAAAAAAATATGTCAATTTTTTTATCTCCTCTGAAAAGTGGTACATAATAAAATTCAATATTTTAAAAAGTGACAGTCCATTTCACACACAACTTTTTTTTCTAGAAATGATAATGAAGTAATTCTTTCGATGTTAGATTTTTAATATCAATATCCAGACGATACATTTGGTTTGATTTATTTTGGTTGAATATTGTATAGTTTATGAAGTTTTGAAGTGACATGAACCGTAATTCAATTATACATTCTGTTTGACACAAACAATTTGAAGTCAATTTATCATAAACCAATTTATTTTTTAAATAGAAAGGTATCTCAATAAGCTAGTTCCTCCATATTTTGAAAAAATAAATTGACCTAATTTACTAATTTTTTTGAGGTGTCAAAGTCGGTTGATGTTCAATCGGTAATGAACCTATAATGAGTTAAACTCATATTTGAAAGTCTTAATGATTAAAATTATAGTCGTTGGAAAGCTTGCTCTGAGCAGCACATTTTGACATTTTTTATTTTATAGTAGGAGATCATTTTCCTACAATTATGGAAGTCAAAAGAGCAAAAAAAAAAAGGGTAAAAAATTTCTAATTTTGCATGTTCGCCCGAACATGGCATTCGTGCGAACATGATAAGCATGTTCACATGAACGTATGTTCGGGCGAACATGCCTCTAAAATATTCTGGCTATCAAAAAAATTTAGGCCTATGTTCGGGCAAACATGTGGGATGTCAACATGTTCATGCAAACAACCTAAAAATTTGAAAAAGTTTCCATTTGTAAAGCTATTTGCCATTTGTAACACTATTGTGTAGTTTTGATTGAATTATTCTCATTTTATCTTCATAGGTTCCCCATCTAGGGTACTCTATGTACATGTCTGATTAGTGTATGATCTATGCATACCTTTCTATGAGCTTTGCACTCATCTCATATCCCATGGGTTCTATGAACTTAACATTTTCTACCACAACTTTCATACACATGTTATCTATCTCCACCATGAAGAATGTCTCTTCATTGTACTTTTCTTCCATTGAGGGAGGTAGTTTATACCTCTATTTCATTTATGATTGAATGTATTTTATTATTCTATCAATGTCATCATCTTTGATATTCTCCAACTTAGATCTATATTATTGAGTTACCATCTTCATTGCGCACTCATTAAAATCCCAATTTGTTACTCCAAGAATCTTCCTTGTAGCATAGAAAAATAAATATGTTAGTAGGGACTCAAATTTGAAAACTATGCTCTTTGATTTCTTCACTTTGGCAATGTTATCTAAGAATTATAGTCTAGTAATCTCACATAGATTCACTTTTCTCCCTTGAACTACCAGTACATAAGCTTCATGCAAAAATCAAGCTAGTACATAGTTAATGATTGATCCACAGTTGAAATTGTGCCCTAATGTTCTACTTAGTAACTTTAATCATTTGTCCTTAATGGAGTCTACCTTCATGTTTCTTCCACCTAACCTAGCATTCAGGTTTGTCCCAACAATTTTTCTTACATTCTTTTCCTTTACAGGATTGCATCCCTCATTTTTGAAACCTGTGACCTTTTGAATTAGGTCATTTTCCATAACTCTTTGCACATCACCAAGCCATAAAAAATCATCTTGCGCCCTACTTAAAATAACTTGTGTCCAAATGTGATCATCAAACATCATATAAAACATATATTTTACTAAATTCAACTCAATTAGGTGTGTATACTCAAATTTTTGGGATAAATCACTGTTACACATGGTTCTCAAATCTTTGTGACTATCTTCATCTCCTATACTCTCAATCTTACAATGGATATAACTTCTAATATCCTCAACATAAAGCACATTCTCTAAAACTTATGAAAATATGTGCAATGGGTCATCCAAAAGTGAAATAACTGGATGTTTCTTGAACACATACCATGATCTATCATTCACATCATAGACAATTTGACTAGTCATTTCAATTCTACTATATTCAATAAAAAAACTTATCCTTGGCTCTGTAAAATACCTTAAAATTGCATTTTAGGGCTTCTACAACTTTGCACTTCCCAAACTTCTCTTTGCACTTCACTTCAATGTCAAATTGCTGTTTAATTCACTCAAGATGAATCACAAGAAAAAATGGTACACACAATCTTGTTTGGGATCCTTAAATCATTTCAAATTACATTGCCCATTAAAAGCGTATCTACCACAAATTCAAATATTGTCTCTATTTATTAGTAAGCTTGTTTTCTAAATTCCTACTCACTGAGATCATGTCTAGGCTTGCACACTAGACCATAGATTTCTCCCTATTTCCTCTACCTTCTATTAACTACGCAACATCCAACTCTCTCTCTAACATTAGTTCTAACCAACTAATGCATTCTCTCTTCTAAATTAGCTTAATTCAGGTAGGATGAGTCAAAAATAATCTAAGACTTTAATTTTTCATCATGTGCATTGAAATACCATTCCTCTAAAACCATTTAAGAGCTTTATGGGTCCTTAGATATCACAAATGCTTCTTTGAATTCATCAATATGTTTCTTAATTGATTCCTTATAACTATTGTCACTACCATTATCATTCCTTCTATCATTTTTGTTGTTCTTGTTGGTGTAAATTAGTATTTACTTATTACACTTACTTAAGTTTACTTAGGTTAATGCATTATTTAATTATTTTACATTATTTTATTATTTTTATTTGTGAGACACTTAGAATTTTGTGCACCTTTTTGAGTTGTCATGTAGACAACACAGGAGTACGCAACTCTATTTAAGCACATGGTGTCTACAATACTATTTTGCATGTCACACCCTTGTAGGCTTATCCTTTCATCACCGCACTTACTTCTGTGCTTAATGGAGGATAACCCATATCTAGTGGACATATGCTTGGTTGTATGACACATCATGGTGCTAATTATGAGGCATTCTAGATGTACCTCAGAGGCCTTTATATTCAGGAACACCTAGTGTACTCTCAACCAGTTATTGAATACATTTTTATTCTAATCATACTCTTTCTCTTTGGTCTACTATGTGCTTGTGTTTGAGTTCTTAGTTCCTAGGTGAATTTTGCCCTTAGAAAAATTCTTACATGGTATCAAAGCAACTTGGAGACTTTCTCATTACATAGCCATTCAAGACCACGCTTGCTTCATCACCTCAGCCTAAATCTGAAGTGCTGCAGAAATTGGGAGCATCTAGAGCCAGATTTGACCTCGCCATTGCATTCAGAATGCTGAGTCGGTGAAAATCGACTATAAACTCGACTACTTTGGCCCAAAGTCGACCATGAGGCAAATTTTTTTAACAAATCAGAACCCAAAGACCTCGATTTGCGGTATGGGTATGATCTCTATCAGATCTCATTGATTATTTTTGGATGTCATTTTTCTCTATATTTTCGTCATATATTTTTTCCAAATTTCTGAAAATTTTTTGCACAGCAAAAAAATTTTTTTTAGCAGACCCGGGCAGTGACACACCGGATCTGCCTTTTTTGGAGGTTTATTTTATTTGTCATAGGTATATTTGATTTATTCAGCGGGTATCTAAGAAATTCATGACCATACCGTAGTCACAAAGGCGAACTATATTACCCCTAGGCCAAACCTCCTGCAAAGCCGGCGGCTTTCTCTTTCAATTCATATTGCATGTGGGTTTGTTTTTAAACCAAGTGCAAAGTGCATCCTTGGTCAATAAGGGATTAACCCCACAACCTCCGGCATCAGTCTTCAGAAATCTGGCAGATATCGTAGATTATTATCACAAATTTTTTACATCTGAGACTGTTTCTAGCATTTGGCAAGCGCAGACTATAATATCTTCCGGCGACTATCTTTTTTCCCACCCACGTAAAAAAATTTCCAGTGCGAACTGTGGCTTTCCCGACATTGCTAACTATTCTTTGACAACCATCATGGTGTTCCCACTCACAGATTTCAATCTCCGGTGGTCATAGACTTATTTTTGGTAGCATAGATCTCAGTTTCCTGGCGAGAATTATCATTCTCTGGTAGCTGCACACTATCACCCGTGCTGTTTGGGTTTTTTGACTAGCTGTTGACTTTCTAGCCCGCACGTCAGAGAATCTGACATTAGATTTGTAGATTTTTTAGCTGCGCTATGCTATTCTCTGGCAAAAATGACTATTCTATTTTTTGGTGTCAACAGTGATATTCCAGCCCAGAGTATTCAAACTCTCATTTTGTGGTTCCTAGCAATGCTGTACAATTAAGTGATATTTTCGTTTTCTTTTCCTACCCCCGCAGACAGTCAACCCTGTGCCATGCGGATTATTTTGCCACGTAAGCACCTAGAATTGCCACTTACCACATGGAATCCAGCCATCTTTGACACATTATTGCATGGGATTTTGCCACATGTATTTTTTGTACAGTATGAACGGTTGAGTCATCTTGCCACATCACCCCAGGGCAAATTTTTGCTAACGTCATCAGAACACGAAGTTAAAATTGGCAGTCGTTTGATCATCATTTGTAGGCATTTTAAAACTATAGTGATGGTCAATTGACCATCAAATTTAGACTCGTAGTTTTCCTTCTAGACCCCTCTCCAAATTGATTTTCAGTTTGTTAGCCTGACTTTGCGAACCCATCTCTTGGACATACGGACTCCGATTCAGGTGCAATTTTTTTTGAAATCAGGTAAAATTTTCTAAATTTTCCAATGGTAGTGTTTTTTTTAATTTTTGGTGCATAAATTTTGCAAAAACTGCATTTTTTGGTGACAGTTCCTGCATAATCCTGCGTTTTGCAACTTCAGAAGCTTCGTACGGGCACATTTGGTCACTTTTTCAGGTTCTATTCTTTTTGAAAGTGTGTATTTTTTCGTCTACATTCCAAATCTAAAGTCAAATTCTAGGGTTGTGTGGACCAATCTATCACTTTCAAAATTAGGCCTTCTTTGGCATTGTAAAGCTTTCATTCTTTTTTAGAATTGTTGTAAAACTAAGCTACAATGCTTAAGTGATAGATTTCAGCCTCATGAGGTAGTTGTAAAAGCAACATAAAAAATTTCACTTTGTTCATTTTTGACAAGTGGCCCATTGTAAATGCACTACTTATAAAGCGCCAATAGCATCTCTTTTGGGGGGGTCTTTTGATTGAGTGAAAAGGGGGGGTGTGTACTCTATTTCTTCTATCTCTCTATTATGCTCTTTTCATTTCTGCATCATGGGTTTTAAATTTCCTCCACTAACTTCATGCAACTATTCTACATGGAAAGATATTGGATGGAGTAGATTAATGGAAAAAGGATATAGTCTTTATGTTGATGGTACAATTACCAAACCTACTGATGCTAAAGAACTCATTGATTGGAAAAATCAAGACCAACAGGCTTTAGGTGTTATCAGGAGTTGTGTACATGGGGATTTTCTCTTTCACATTAAAAAGTGTTTAGAATCTAAAGAAGCTTGGGATAAACTTGAACAGTTGTATGGTAAAGTGGATGAAGAAAAGGGATTTTAGATTGAAGATGATCTACTTCTCTTGGATCCTAAAAATTATGAGACAATTCTAGATTATATCATCAAAGTCAATGAGTATAGGGAACTTCATAAAGATTGTGGAAATCCCATGAAGGATGATAGGTTAATTCATCACATCCTGAAGAGGCTACCTTTTGAGTACACCAACTTTGTTTCGAGTTTTAATACTAATAGGTTAACCGTGGGATCTGCTTACCAGAAGCCTTACTATGATGGCTTTATAGACATGTTAATTGTTAAACAATCTCACTTGGTGGATTTTGGAATTCTAAAGTCATCTAAGACCAAAGCCTTGGTGGTTAGTGATGATCACAAATCAAGTCAACGGGGAAAAAGCAACAAGAAGAAGAAGCAGTGGAAGCAGAAAACACAATCTAAGACTCAACATGACTCCTCTCAACAAGGCAATTCTTCTTCAAATAAGAAAGGATGTAATGAAAAGAAGGACAAGCTCTTTTGTGCATACTGTAAAAAGCCAAATCATGACAAGCATCATTGCAAGACAAAAATAATCGATGAGTTAGAAAATCTACTCAAGAAGAACAATATTCAAGTGCCAATTACTTCCAAGGATTCTACTCCTACCTCTTCAAAAGGTAAAATTCAAGCACTTATGAAAAACACAAATTCTTCTTCAGAATGGATACTTGACTCAGGTGCCTCCTACCACATGGGTTCTTTAAAGGAAGACTTTTCTTCATTGAAGCAGTCAAAGGTACCACACATCTTTGTGGGAAATGATACTAAGATGGAAGTTGAAGCAAAAGGACATGTGGAAATGGAAAATGGGGAATTCAAAAATGTTCTCTACGTTCGAAATCTAAGCTCCAATCTCCTATCAATTTACCAAATCACTCACCTTGGAGATGCTCATAAGGTTGAGTTCCTTCAAGATTCAGTGATGGTGAATAGTCTCAAAGATGATTCATTAGTAGCAGTGGGGAAATTCAATGATGACAAGAGGCTTTATTCCTTCTCACACTTTGTGCCTAAGAGTCCTTCCCAAGCCTTGTTAACTCACTCTACTTCAAACATCAACATATGGCATGAGTGGTTTGGTCACCTTGACTTTCGCTCTCTTCAGCAACTTTGCTCAAAACACATGGTCAAAGGTCTACCTAATATCAACTTTTCTAAGGGAGAGTGTTCATCTTATTTAGAGGATATGAATCTCAAGGAGAAGTATGATAAAAGGAAGTCTTCTTGAGCTCTAGTTGTTCTTCGGCTAGTTCACATGATATTAGCAAGACCCTTTGCAATAACTTCAGTCAGTAAAGGCCACTACATACTCACATCTGTTGATGACTTTTTGAGATTCACTTGGGTCTTCTTCCTTTATCATAAGAATGAAGTAGTTAATAAGCTTCAAGACTTCAAGGCTCATGTTGAACACAAGTCAAGGAAAGCCATCAAAGTACTAAGGGTGGACAATGAGAACAGATATGTTGACAGAAGACTTAAGAACTTTTGTAGAATTGAGGGGATTAATCTTCAGAATTCACCAGCATTCAGTCTGCACAAGACAAATGTTGTAGCTATGAGGATTAGGACTTTCAAGAACATGGCAAGTTGCATGATAAAAGCCAAGTCTCTTGATCCTACATTAGAAGTTGAAGCCATTAGCAGTGCTACTCACATACTTAATAGATCTCCTGATCTAGCCTTAGATGGAAAGACTCCTGTTGAGGCATGGTGTGGTAGAAAATTGGTTATGAGTCACCTTAGAGTCTTCAATTTTCTAGCATGGGAAAACCTATCTTCCAGGAGTTGCAAGACACCAACACCTCGGCCTTGTACCTTCATTAGTTATGAAGACAATGTGAAGGCTTATAGACTGATGCATCCAGAGACACATGAGATTTTTGTGGAGAAGGATGTTCACTTTGAGGAAAGTTCTCCCAGCTTGTCCTCTACTCCTCTCCACACTTCATACACAGTGGAAACTGATAGTCACACCAGCAATAGTGCTTCAACAAGTTTAGACAAGTGAGGTTCCATCGACAGTTGCAGTGAGAGGTCACATCAGTTCAATCCACATGCTTATATTTCCACAGTGAAAGGTCCAACACAGCATGGTACATCTTTTCTTCCACCTATAGATTCAGTTGACTTGGGAGACAGCCTTGAGGACTTACATCTTCTCATTGATGATGATTCTTCTACAATTGTTGTGAGGGCTCACTTTGACCGTCATGTCCATTCTCTACATGATCAATCTTAATAGATTGGCATGATTGTGGATCCTTATGAACAAAAATTAGTGGAGGTTTCTTTGTTAGTTGAGGAGATAGATGGCTCAGTGGAACAGGTTCAACAGATATCCTTGCCAGATCTGCATTCATTCTTTTTAGCACAATTGGAAGGGGTGAACATCAAAATTAGTACATGGATACTTGAACAGGTTTTAGGGCCACCATACATCTTCAGGGTTGTACCTTTGTCTTTGTTTCTTCCTAAGGGGAGGAACACCTTTCTGCATTCTTGGACCAACTTCTTCATTGGAGTAGCTTTTACTTGTTGGCATTCTTCTTTTGGGGTGGGGGGGGGAGCCTATTCTGTCTCTCTTCCTTCTCTCATTCTCTTATGTATATACTGGATACATGTCATAATGGGGGGTTCTTGATTACTCCATCCATTGATGCATCCATCCTTATCTCTCTTTTTGGGGGAGGGTTTTTCCCATGAGGTTTTCCCTCTATCCCCACTTTATGGGAGATTGCATTTTCATTATGTAGATGGGTACCTAACATGGCCTAGTAGCCGGGACCCATTATGCATCTTCATCCTAGTTTCATAAGCTTAAGGGAATTCCCCTAAGTTACACTTAAGGGGGGGTGTTGGTGTAAATAAGTATTTACTTATTACACTTAATTTTACTTAGGTTAACGCATTATTTTATTATTTTTATTTGTGAGACACTTAGGAGTTTGTGCACCTTTTTGAGTTGTTGTGTAGACAACACATGAGTATGCAACTCTATTTAAGCACATGGTGTCTACGACACTATTTTGTGTGTCACACCCTTGTAGGCTTTTCCTCTCATCACCACACTTACTTCTGTGCTTAATGGAGGATAACCCATATTTAGTGGACATGTGCTTGGTTGTATGACACATCGTGCTGCTAATTGTGAGGCATTCTAGATGTATCTCAGAGGGCTTTATATTCAGGTACTCCTAGTGTACTCTCAACTAGTTATTGAATACATTGTTATTCCGATCATACTCTTTCTCTTTGGTCTATTTTGTGCTTGTGTTTGAGTTCTTAGTTCCTGGGTGAATTTTTCCCTTAGGCAAATTATTATAGTTCTTACTTCTATAATAAGGACTCTTGTTAAATTTCCTTCTATCCATTCTATAATATCTTGATGTGTGTCCAAATTAATTATATAACTAACAAATATACATATTTCTTCTTTGATTTTTTCCATTCTAATTCTCAAGTGCTTTATGTTCCATTATGATTTTTAGGTGCTTTATGTTCCATTATGATTGTTAGGTCCTTAATGACCATCAAACTTAGCTTTCTTACATTATATATTATTTATGTCCATAACCATGACAATTATAAAAATAGAAATTAGTATTGGGTTTAAAAGACTTACCTATTCAATCTCTTTTCATATGTCCAATGTCATTGCATTTCAAACATCTACCACTAAAGTTGTGTCTTACTTCCTTGGGTGGTTCATCTTTCTTAGGTTTATCAACATGCATTGTTTTCTTAGGTTTATCATGTTTTATTGGAAAATCAATTAATTTAAATTTATTTAATACTTTAGTAGAAGTTATTGATTCTAACTTACTCAAATCAAGTTCCATAGGGAATTCAATAGCTGGATCTAGTTCTTGTCCTATCTTGTCATAAGAATGTCTCTAGTCAAACATTGCTTCATCTATCTTCTTAATACTGAAATAAAGTTTCTCTAATTATTGCTTAACTTGTGTCTATTTTTCTTTCACAATGATATTGTACTTATCTAATCATGCATGCTCAATCTTAATAGTATCCAGTTCATATGTAATGTGGCTTAACTTGGATCTAAGGTATACATTCTCAATTTTTAGTTCAGGTTCATTCTTGCCACCATTTTTCTTAAGACTCAAGTTAAGTTCAACAATTTTCAGTTCATGTTTTAAAATCTCATTTTCTTTTTTGAGATTTCATACTTCATCATTGTCAGTATTATGCATAATTGATTCCTTGCCAAACTTTAGATTGTTAATCTTGTCTTTTAGTTTACCAGTGAAGACTTTTGCATCTCCATAACTATCATTCAGGTTATCAGTGAAGACTTTTGCATCATCATAACTATCCTTCAAGGTTTTTCTTCAAATTTTCCATATATATAGAGATCTTACTCAAGTTCTTAAACATCTCTAGAGTAATTGAGCTCTGATACCAATTGTGAGAAATAGAAAATATTGCAGGGGGTTGGGTTGAATTAGTATTCTACAAACTTTTTCCAATAACTAAATATTGTTAATTACTAAGTTGTAAATTGCATATAAAAGTAAACTAACAATGGTGAACATTAAATGTAACCATACACATAGATAATTCATAAAACCAATATATGATAACTATGGAAACTTTGGCTAAGGGAAAATTTGGTGAGGTTGATACCCACTACATGATTCATTAAATAATATGATCCTATTAAGGATATTGACTATATTAGGTGTCTATAAATTAAATATAATGGCTTGATTCATTGTTAGAATATTAGGCCTTGTTAGATGCATTAACCTTGATAGGAGTTACTTCAACTGTATTAGGAGTTGGTAGATCAAATAAAATGTATGCAAGAAGAAACCACTTCCTTAACATACAATCATGCAATTTAATTCTTTAGAAAAATAGATATACATACAATTCTTTCTATATGTTTTATTTGATATGTGCCCTAATCATACATCAGATGTAGTGCTCATATCATCTCATTGACTTCACATCAATCACAAATATTGCATAGATCATACATATGTCCTGTCCTTCTCTTTGTAAGTCAAGATCTTTACTTATACCTCTCATATTCATAATTCACTACTTAGTCAGCCTTCATGCCTTCACATGCTTAGCATAATATAAAATAACTTATAGAATAATATCCACATAGTCTTTTGATCATGACTTAGTAATTATTTTATAACTAAAATAATTCGTCAAGTCATACAATCTAGTTATCTGCTATGCTTTGTTCTGCATTATTTAATACTCATACTCATATTTTAATCATAACTTGCACCATACTATCCATACACACATACACATTGCTATACATCATCATGATACTATCATAGAACTTTTCTCAACTACTTATAAGATAAATCTTAATGATTCATCCATATACATCACATCTACCCTTTGTGCTACTAAAAATTTTCTAACACTTAGAAAATTTTCTATCTCTAAATGCATAAATGAAATGTTGAATATATGTTTCCATAAATGAAAAATATCAAAATATCGTTCTTACCATAGTGTGAATATTATAGCCTTTAATATGGCCGGCTCCTAACAGAGCTCACTTTGAAAGAGTGGAAAACAGTGACATGTTGCTGATGGTTTTTTCAAAATTGGGTTTCCAAATAAAATCCTAGTGTCAATATATGATGAATGGCTTATAAATATGTTACATGTGACTATGCTCTCATTATTCAATACAAGTTAAGGTTAGGACAATTTTATAGTAGAGACTAATCAATAATAGGATATGCACAATAAGTGGAACAATGATGTGTTTAATGTTTAATTATTCAAGTGGTACATATAGACCTTGAGTAACTGATTGACCCCCTCCCCCACCTCCCCCCCTTTCTTAGTTATTCTAAACAATTCTAACAATAGCATCATCCATAATTTGGTAAATATAGTTTTATGTCTGACTCTTATTATTATGTTTACTATAATAAAAACATTATGAATTTTCTTTAATGAAAAATGATGTTCCATTATATCATCTTTGGAGAGGTATGAAATAATAATTTCATATCAATTATAAAACTAAATTACTTAAGAGCTTAATTTGTTTATTTTTTCCTTCCTTGACTATAGTGTTTTTAGTGCAAGGGGTTTTTGTTTGTTGGTGGTTTGGGAATATTATAATTTAAACCATTTTGTTCTTGATATGTAACCATTTTATAGCTGTCAGATCACATGTTTGTATGAGTGTCCCTCCTTTCAGTATCATTTTGAATCCACCTTTTGTGAATTCCTTTCCTCCTTTCATTTAGACTTTGTGTTACATTTATTTGTAGAGTTTGATCCACCACTTAGATAGACAAGTTTACTAAGAATTAAATGAACTAAGAACTTCATTTGAATTTCTATGAATAGATTATTTTATTTATTTTAAATAATAATTGAAATATATATTGATTTTATAAGAATTGATTTTCTAGGAAATAAAAATATGTCATTGTATTTCAATATGAAATATATATATTTTTATATTTGTATTAGTTTATTTATAGATATGATATTTTAAATTGATTCTTTTACTATGCAAGTTTTTATTCTTATGAAAAACTTGCCTTAACTTATGTAAAAGTGATTATGTTAATTTATAGAAATGTAGTGCCTCATACTCCTTTTTGGAGATCTTTTTGACATATCATTTTGATGTTGCTTTATTGTGTCAAATTCATTTTCTTAAATCTTTTATCATTATATTTAACCTTTTTAATATTGCATAAATAATATTTATATGTACTGATGTATGTTTCCATATAATTTTAGTGATAATTTTTGTATCTTATTTTAGGTGGCTTGCCAATATTGGAAATTTTTTTTCCTTACAAATGTATTCTATTAAAACTATAGTTATATTATATATATATATATCATTTTGCAGCTAATATACTACGGAAACTCTAAATCTCTCTCCAATATGCAACTATAAAATGTGAATATGAAAAAAAGCAGTTCATATATGTACAACATTATAATAATTAACTTTAAATAAATTACCTTAAAAAATGAATATCTATAGAAATATTGTCTATGTATGTTTCCAATTCTCTGCTACAAGTATGGTTCTCATTGCACCAAGGTATCAACCAATCAATGGTCAAGACAACTAGTACATTTGACTCCAAAACAGGTAGTTCATTTTTATAATGAATCATTAGGAGAGTCCTAACCATTTTGCAGAAAAAATCTCCTTTAGCATTAACTAAGGTGATTCAAAACTATAACCAATCTCTATACCATTTATTAATAGTATGGTTTTATTTACACTAAAATATCAATGTATTTATTGAGTTTAAAATAATAATAAAATTATCGAGAAAACAAAATAATACAACATACACATGTCTAGAAACTATACTAAGAAAAAGAACAACACAATATTTATAGTGGTTCACCCAATGAATTCTAATATGTCCACTCTTCAAGAAATAAAAAAAATTGAATAAAAGAAGATACAAATATCAAGAAAGTGTACAAAGACAATGAAAAATATCATATTTATAGTGGTTCTATTAGAATAATAGCCCGCCAATATAGCTATGGGGGGTGGGGGTGGGGCGCGACGGTGGTGGTGAATCAATTATCTAGTTATTATATCAATTATCAACCTTATTAAACCTTAACCATATGAGAAATATAATCAACAACCATAATGAGATACTCATACATAATAAAACTATATATGTTAACTGGGGGAACCCTTGATCAAAGGGAAAACCTTGATGGAGATGGTACCAACAATATCATATAATAATATAAATATTCCTTGTTAGAGAATAAACACTTTTAGGAGTTGATGAAATGCATTTAGTACATATCAGTCCCTATTAGGAGACTTTGAATCCCTATTAAGAGATTCCAAACTTGTTAGGAGTTGTAAAAGGTAGATGGACCCACTATGCATACAACTTAAGAGGGAAGACCAATGAACTCACTACCCAAATGATCTTTGTATTATTACTTGTTAAATAATATAAATGAACTATACTTCTCCTTCCTCTTCCTTTTTCATGTCAACTTAACTTCTTCTCCTTCTTATCCTTATAGCAGATCACTAACTTTACATCCAATAATCACTTGGATCACTTACTCCTATTTACCAAATACTCTACTCTTTTTCGCACTTGCTTGATCACTTGCACACTATCAAACAAGGAAAGCATATTTTATTTATACCATGTCCTAAAAAATTCCTTGAGTTGGCCATGAGATTTTCTTAATTAATTCTAATAGGATCACAATAAGATATTTAATTGTTTTGCAATCATGTAACATTGTCTGTTCACAATCTTTACAACTTCTCACATGTGTGACTCTAGGACCTATAAACTTAGTGATGTCATCATTACACTATCCTCTATCACTATCTAGCTTAGCATACCCTAATTATATCTTACCAAAGAGATACAATACAAATATTAGAAGCTTCTTATCAAGTACTCTATCTCTGTACTATTTTGTGTAAATCATGTATATCTTCTGTTAGACTAATCTCCAACCTTCCGATTCAAGATTTGTGACATGGTTTAACCACCTCATGTGTTCTATAAATCTAGTGGTTGTATAAGGCATTAATAGGTCAATGTTTTGGTGCAATGACAACTCTAGCTTGCAACAAGTGATATTAGAGCTTGGTCATAGGTTCAAATCTCCTCGAGCAACGTTGAGGGGGGGATTGTTGGACTAACCTCCAGCCTTCCACTTAAGGATTCATGGCATGGCTTAACCACCTCTTGTGTTCCATAAGTCTAGTATTTGTATCAAGCATTAATAGTCTATCTTTTGGTGCAATGGCAACTCTTGTTTGTAACATCTTCCATATGAATTCAACTTATGCCATGTACACTTAACCTCATCATCAAGAAATAGTGTACCACATTTCCTTAACCACATAGTCATTAATGATACATGCTCTATAATTCTTAGGATACCCCCCAAAGGAATACCATCAACATCCATGCTAAGAATCTCCCCCTTTAGCATTGATGGCAATGTAAATATAAACATCTAGGTTCTAAGAATAGAAAAAACCACTTTGTTGATGTTGTGCTCATGTTTTTAAATCCTCTTCATCAATCAAATTTGAAAAGCTCTGTCATACTTCTTTATTTTGCATCTTTTAGGATTGACATCAGTATCTACTTATGTTCCCCTTTAGGAATTAATAACTTTTCATTTTGTGTATCTCCTCCCACATATATATTCCTTCTCCTTACATGAATCTTTCTAAATATCCCTAATAAAAATATGTGCATCTCCCACATATTCCTGATTGGTATACATATACATGTTTTTCATGTACACATCTCACCGATTTGCATCAAAGACAAAGGCCTCATTATATCAGTCATCTACTCCAAGTCTTCAACCAACTCAAGTGTCCAAAGACACTGTTCATGACCAATTGCCAAGAATCTTTCATGACTCTTCTCATCAATTATACTCCCCCATCTAGGAAGTATCAACATTTAGACTATTCAAATAGTAGGAATATGTACTAGTAGAATGATGTGTTCTCTGCATTATCTACTCAGAGGTAGGCAAGGCATGAACCCAAGCATACCACACAAATACTCAAAAGCATCCTTTTTCAACGGGTTAATGAAAATATCTACAATCTTCTCCTTAGTACTTACATATTCTAATTCAATTTATTTCTCTACAACCTTCTCTCTCAAAACATGATACTCAATAGTTGTATATAGTTACTCTTAGAATGCAATAATGGATTCTTAGACATACTCATCATACTTGAGATATCACAATATATCATAAGAGGTTCTAAAAGTTCTATGCTAATATTTTTTAGCATGTACTTCATCCACATGACCTGATTACAAATAGTTTTTTTTGCTGCAAACTCTACTTGATACAGGAGCAACCTAGGTGTAAGAGCAATCTTACATCACCCAAAAATATTTTCTTTTCGATATTTTCTATTTTAATAAGAACTAGTAGATAGGGTGGTTACTATTTATGGAAACTTTCTATTTTTAGTAAGTTTTTAATGCAATATTAGAATGTTCTCATTTTCTATATAAAGGTTCATTATAGAGTTATAAGCCTACCATAAAAATCTCATTGCTCTAGCTTAATTATCAAAGAAGTTAGTATAGATTTTTGACAGAAAAAATTGTAGAAAATTTTTTTGGCTCACCATTTGACGCATTAAACTGCCATGATGAGGTTGGAAAACTTGAAGGAAGGGCACTTGCATTATTCTAAGCCTATAGATCAAGAGCTAGCATTTCTAAAAAGTGGTTATAATAGCCAATTAGAGAAATGGTTTGAGAGTTATGGTGTTACGAAGTTGAAATACCCAAAATATCTAAAATAATTGTGAAAGATGTATTTGGCCAAGTCTACATGTATTGTTAGTGTCTATCAGCCCCAAATATTAAGTTTAATTGTCTAGAACCTTCCCGAGCAGCATAAAACTACCTATTTAAGAAATGATCAAACATTGTCTACAACAGCTCTAGGTGATAGTTTGTAGCATTATCTTGTAGATTACTATAAAGAAGGCATCCATGTGGGTTAGCATATTGTAATTGTCAATTTTGTAATTCCACATTTGTGGCACAAATAAGAATTCCATATTGTGTTCTTGCATTTGTTATTATTTCTTTGTTTCAGTTATGAGTTTATTGATTTAAGGGGATAACCTTTCATGAAGTGGTATTGAAGCTAGAGTTCTTGACTATATGGACAGATTGTTGACTGTGAGGTAGTTCCCAATAGGACTATGGTTTTGGGAGTGTGTGTGTGTATATATATATATATATATATATATATATATATATATATATATATATATATATATATATATATATATATATATATATATATATATATATATATATATATATATATATATATATATATATATATATCATTGATTGTGAGGCAATTTGCACTAGGCTTTCAACAAAAGTGCAAAAATGCCTCCATGAAGAGAGCATGGTAGAAGAGTTGTAGGTGTTACATCTAAGGGTTTTAGAGGCCTCCAGAGATAAATGCAAGCATTGGAAGAACAAATGCATGGAGGAATAAATCTTTTGGTAAGAGGTGGAACTAAGGATGAGGAAAAAGGAGAAGGAAATGCTGAAGTAGACGAGATTCTAAACCCAGAGGAAGAGAGGCTTTTTAGGGCTATCTCCATGATTGGAAAAATACCTAATTTTGAGGTTCTTGCATTTATGAGAAATATCAATCTAGAGAAATTGATTGATTGGATCAATGAATTGGGGGAGTACTTTGATTATGAAGATATTTAGGATCCTAATAGGGTCAAGTCTGTAGAGGAAAAATTGATGGGATATGCAAAGATCAAGTGGTAGGAGGTCTTGTTGGAGCACAATAGAAAGGGCAAGGAAAAAATCATGACATGTGATCATATGATAGCTAAACTAAAGTGAAAAATCATTCCAATAGATTATGAGCTTGATTTTTTGAAGAAAATGCAAGGGTTGAAGTAAGTGGAAAAACTTGTTCAAGAGTATACCAAAGAGTTCTATCGAGTTCTCATTAGAATCGGTCATGCAGAAGCCAATAAGGACAAAGTGGCTTGTTAGCTTAATGGGTTAAGGAAAAGTATTTAGGATGAGTTGAGTCTAGTTTGAATGAACAATATTGAGGAGGTATACTAGTTTTCCCTAAGAGTTGAGGAGAAATTGAATAAGAAGTTGGATAGCAAGAATAGTAGAAGAGGTCACAATGGAAGAACTGGTGGATGATCTTATGGTGGCCATAATGGTGATTAGAAGAACAAGGGAAACACTAGAAGTAGAAATTACAACCAAATGGGGAACAATTTAAATCATTTCCTTCATTGTAACAATAAATATTTGAGAGGAAGAGGCAGAGGACAAGGATCTAGAAGATGAGACTTTTTTGGGAAATATTTTCACCTATGGGGAACAAGGGCATAGAGCATTTGAATATTCCCAATGCCAAGGTAAAACATATCAAAGAATAGAAGACCAAGCAAGGGTTGCACATGTTGATGAAGATGATAGATCCTCACATTCTAAAGATGTTGAAAGAGCAGAAGTCCTGGTTAACGAAAGGGTCTATTGAGTGGTGCAAATGAACTTGACCAAAGAAGGAGCCTATTTCACACAAGGTGCACATGTGCAGATAAGTGTTGTGATGTGATCATTGATGATGTAAGTTCTAATAATCTAGTGTCAAAAATGATGGTCACCAAGTTGAAGATAAAGAGGCAAAAACACCCACATCCATACCACATTGCATGGGTGCAAGATGACCACAACATCATGGTCAATGAACCATGCCCAATGAAGTTCAAGATTAGAAGCTACTAGGATGAGGTACTATGTGATATCATACCTTTGGACATATATCAGTCATTGTTGGTTAGGCCATAGAAGTTTGATAGGCATGTGATACATGATGGGTGAACAAATACCTACACTCTAACCAAGGATGAAGTAAAAAAATAGGCAAAATAAATTGAAGGATAAAGAATAAAAGGTGTGTAGTGCTGCCAAAATATGTTTTGTTGATGGAAAAGAGTTTCTCAAAGGTATGAAGCATAAGCATGTGTGTTTTTATATAATTCCAAAAGATGCTAAAGAAGAAGTAGAGGAGGTAACTATAGAAGTTATAGATATATTGGGAGAGTTTTCTAATATTTTATTAGATAATGTACTTGATGCAATGTCCCCAATGAGAAAGATCAGTCACCAGATGGCTTTGGTTCTAAAAGAAAATTTTCTAAACAAGGCAGTGCATAGAATGACACCATCATAAAGTGAAGAGTTGAATAAGAAATTTGATGAGTTGTTGCAAAAGGGGTTGATTCAAAAAAGTTTGAGTCCATGTGTTGTACCATTTATATTAGTACCAAAGAAGGATGGAGAATGGAGGATGTGCATAGATTTTTGTGCTACCAAAAATATCACAATCAACTACATATTTCCATTGCCAAGGATGGATGATATTATGGACTATTTGAGTGGAGTTGAGTATTTCACAACCATTAGATTTTTATTAGAGAAGATGATGAGTGTAAGACTACTTTCAAGATGAAAGAAGGACTATATGAGTGGTTAGCCATGCCTTTTCGGCTAACCAATGCATCGAGCACTTTAATGAGGCTCATGAATATGGTACTAAAGGAGTTTTTGGGCAAGTTTCTCATTGTTGACCTAGATAATATTTTGATATTTAGCAAGACATTGGAGGAGCATTTGATCAAGTCGTTTGATAAGTTGAGGGAAGAAAAGTTACTGATAAACCTAAAGAAGTGTTGTTTTTTAAAGGAGTTGGTGTAACTCAAATTTTTAGTCTCAGTAGAAGTTCTAAAAATGGACCTAGAGAATGTGACGACTATCCTTGAATGACATACTCCAAGGAGTGTGATAAAGGTAAGATCATTTCATGGAATGGCCAATTTTTATAGAAAGTTCATAAGAGGTTTTAGCAGTATTCGTGGACCCTTGACTGAAACAATGAGCGGGGATAGGAAATAATTTAAGTGGACTATAGGAGCAAATAAGAGTTTTAATCCAAAAAAGTTGCTACTAAACCTAAAGAAGTGCAGTTTTGTAAAGGAAGAGTTGTTGTACCTAGGATTTGTAGTCTCAATAGAAGGTCTAAAAATGGGCCTAGAGAAAGTGAAGGCTATCCTTGAATGGCCTACTCCAAGGGTTGTGACAGAGGTAAGATCTTTTCATGGATTGACTAGTTTTTATAGAAAGTTAATAAGAGGTTTTAGTAGTATTTGTGGACCCTTGATTGAAACAATGAGAGGGGATAAGAAAGAATGTAAGTGAAATGTAGGAGGAGATAAAAATTTTAATCTATTGAAATAGAAAGTTATTGAGCAGCCTATTTTAACATTTTCTAATTTTAACAAGGCGTTTCAAGTAGACTATGATTCTAGTGGTACTGCAAAAGGAGCTATTATGAGCCAAGAAAATAGACCTATTGCTTATTTTTGTGAGAAATTAAATGATGTAGAAAGAAAATATTTTATTTATGATCAAAAAATTTATTCTCTAGTTTAAGCATTAAAGTAAAGACACTATCTTCTTCCTAAAGAGTTTATTTTCTATACTGATCATTGAACATTGTGATATTTGAGTAGTAAAGGAAAATTGAATGGAAGGAATTTAAAGTGGTTGAGTTTTTGTAGAGTTATACATTTTTTTTGAAGCAAAGGAGTGGGAAGTCTAACAAGTTGTAGATGCTCTTAGTAGAAGACAACATTTTCTTAAAAAAATGCCAATAAAGGTGGTGGGGTTCAAGGAACTCAATACTTTGTATCCAGATGATCCTAATTTTGGTGAAGCATGTAGGGCTTATAAAGAACTTGTTACACTTAATAGTACAAAGGATAATACATTGTTCAAAGGAAGCCTATTGTGCATTCCCAGAAGTTCAATGAGAGAAAATCTCATCAAGGAGAATCATAGTGGAGGATTGGCTAGATATTTTTTAGTAGAGATAAAACCATAGCTTTGGTTGCTAAGAATTATTACTAGCCACAATTGTAGAAAGATCTGAAAAAGTCAAATGGAAAAATAAGTAAAGTAGAATACAAGGTTGTATCAACCATTACCAATACTATGGAAGCCGTGGGAGGATGTTAGCATCAATTTTGTTCTTGGATTACTGAAGATATAGCATGAGCATGATTTTATTTTTGTGGTGGTTGAAAATCTTTCAAAGATGTTACATGTTATTCCTTGCAAGAAAACTAGTGATGTTTCTCATGTTAGAGAGTTATTTTTTAGAGAAGTGGTGAACTACATGGTCTGCCAAAGAGTATAGTTTTAGATCAAGATACCAAATTTGTTGGGTATTTTTGGCATACATTATGGAAGAAATTGAAGGTAGAGTTGAATTTCAGTTCATCACACCATCCATAGACTAATGGATAGATAAAAGTTGTGAAATGAAGTTTTGGAAACTTGTTGAGATGTTTGGTTGGAGATAGGCCAAAAGGATGGGATCTAATTTTACCACAAGCAAAATTTACATATAATAATTTTGTCAATAGAAGTACTAGTATATCAAAATTTTAGAATGTATATAGGAGTAGTCCCAGAAACGCTTTTGAATTGAGGTAGTTTGATAAGGGAGAGATAACTAGTACTGAAGAAGAAGAATTTGCTAACCATTTAAAGAACACCCATGAGGAGGTAAGGAAGGACATCATAAAGATGGATACAAAGTATAAGGCTAAAGCAGATGTGAGGAGCAGGTATAAGTAATTTTAAATTGGTGATGAAGTCATAGTTCATTTGAGAAAGGATCATTTTGTATTTGGCACATATAATAAGCTGAAGATGAAGAAGTTTGGAGCATGCAAGATAGTCAAAAGGTATGATTCTAGAACTTCTTATGATGTGGAGTTGCCTACTGAATAGAATATTTCACCAGTATTTAATATCTTAGATTTGATAGAATATTATGAAGCAGCTGATCGAGGTGAAGTTGCAGAAGCATAGTGGAGTACTCTAGTAGCTAGTTTAGCTATAAAGGAAATTGAGGAGATACTGGATAGTTGTATTGTCAAAAGTACAAGAAATTTTTTTTATGAGGAATACCTGGTCAAATGGAAAGGGAGGCCAGTAGAGGATTCATCATGGCTAGCAAGAGAGGAGGTTAAATCTATTTGTTATCCTCTAAACACCTAAGATGTGCCAAAGTCACTTCTAAAATTACTCCAGGTTTCTGATGTAGGAGCATCCTGGGTGTAAGAACAATCTTGCATCACCCAAAAATATTTTCTTTTTTTCATAAGCACTAGTGGATAGGGTGGTTACTATTAATGGGAACTTGCTATTTTTTGTAAGTTTGTCATACAACCTCAGAATGTTCTCATTTTCTATATGAAGGATCATTATAGAGTTATAAGCCTACCATAGAAATCCCATTGCCCCAGCTTAAGTATCAAAGAATTTATTGCACATTTTTTATGGAAAAATTTATAGAAATATCTTCAAGCTCATCTTTGGATTTCTTAAAGTGCACTGATGAGGTCCAAAAACTTGACAGAAGGGCAGTTACACAGTTCAGAGCCTATATATTAGGAGTTGGCATTTTTGAAAAGTGGTTATAGTAGCCAATCAGAGAAACGATTTTAGAGTTATGGCCATCCAAAGTTGGGGTAGCCAAAATATCTAAAATTATTGTCAAAGGTGTATATGGTTGACTTTATATGTATTGTTAGGTTCTGTCAACCCTATGTATTAAGTTTCATTGTCTACAACCTTTTCAGGCAGTATAAAATTATCTATTTAAGAAAAGCTTGAACATAGCCTATAATAGCTTTGGGTGATAGTTCACAACATTTTCTTTCAGATTACTATAATGAAGGCACCAATGTGATTTAGCATATTCTAGTTATGAATTCTATAATTTTGTATTTGTGATGCAAATAAGGAGTCCATATTTTGTTCTTGCATTTTCTATTGTTTCTTTATTTTTGTCATGTGTTTATGGTTTTATGGTTAGCACCCTTCATCATTACTTTAGTTGTACTCTTTGAAATACAATATTTTTTCTTGCTTAGCCAAGAAACCAATATTCCTCCAAGAAGAAATGAACAAAAACTTCTATGACATAACCAATTATTATCCAATTTTTCAATCAAACATGTCATCTGAGTAGGATTCTACTGAATTACATTACCTCTAGATCTTGTAACTATTCCAATTAAATTACCATATTTATCTTTGATAATAATTTTTTTTTCTATGAATTTCTACTTCTAACCTTTATCCACCAACTATCCAACACTCAACAAGTTATTCTTTAAACCATCAACAAAGCAAAAATTATTAGTGTTAGTCTTTTTAGTAAGAGTAAAGGATATTATCCCTGTAATGTGACGCAATGCATTATAACCAATTCTAATAATACCTCCATCATGATTTTTTAATTTAAAAATCTTGTTCACATCTCTAGTCATATGATGTGAATATCCATTGTCTATTATCTAATCAGATTTCATTTTAAAACTTCGGAAACTAGACTTCTTCTTCTCTAATTTCTATGTCAAGGTCATCTTCTTTTATGGCTACAAATCCTAGCTCGTCATCACTTTCACTCTGAACATTTTCCTCAAATTCCTTATCTTCATTTGCATACAAATGATTTCTAGGTCTTCTAGAATTAAAATTTCCTTTATAATTGTTCTCTCTTTGGACACTTAGATGCATAATGACCAAATTTATTACAAATCCAACATTTAAATATTCTCATACCACCTAGTTCTCTTCTTATAAGTTGAGCTATACCTTCTTCAATATTTCTATCTTCTTCAGATCTGGTTATGCTTCTACATGCAAAATATCCATGGGTGCTTGCACTGGATAAGCATGGATGAACAATTACAACACTAAAACTTGTCTCCACCCTTGTCAATTCTCTAGACTATATCAAACTAGTTTATGTTGCTTCAAATATTCCAAGAAAATTTTACCCTCTAAACTTCTCAGTATAAAGTATCAAAAGCTCAATCACTTATGCTACTTGCTTGAATGGTAGTGTCAAAGTTTTCACAATCTTCCATATAATCTTATCTTCTTCCATGGATCCACCACATGATTTGATTCCTATAACAATCTTAGAAATCCTACCAACACATCTTCTTATAGATTCATCTTCTAACATCTTAGTATCTTGAAACAAGCATACCTAATTCTGTAATCTTACTCATTTTCTATGTTTGTTTCCTTCAAAAGTATATTCTAAAGCTTTCCAAATTTTATGATATATTTCAAGTGAATTTACCATTCTATATTCATTCTAAGGAATAACTATTCGTAACACTTATCTAGCTCTTAGATTGCACATGAAAAGATCTCTTTCCACTTCACTGCATTCCTCAACATTTCCTTTTCCCCAATTATTCTATCACTAGTATTTTTTGAAAATATGTGACTATGTGACTAAATTATTTAGTCAGGCCACTAAAAAATTTAGTCACATGACTAAAATTGATCACATTCTACTATTTATTTGTAAAGTACAAGTATATGTGACCAAATAAGTGACTAATTTTGTCACTAGGCAAAATTGCAAGAGTAACTAAATAGAAAGGATTGAATAGAACACCAAATAAGTGACTAAATAAATCACTTTCTTATTAGTCATTAATAATTAGTCATTTCCACTTTCTCTCTTCACTTTCTCTAAGGTTTGTTTATTTTTATAGATTAGTTTAATTTTGTATTAATTCCTTAATGTTTAGGAGTTGTTACAAAAAAATTAAGTGTGGTCATATATTTATATTGTGCTCCATATAAACATATTATTGCCTCTAGTTGAAAATTGTATGCATGCTTATTATTTTCCCCTAATCTGCCAAATCTATCTATAGTAGAAAGAATCAAATCCATTTAGGCTTTCATAGAGAATTAAGAAATTTTGTTTTTCTACTTTTGATTGGGTTGATGATTTGAGAAAGCTTTAAATTGTTTGATTTTTTATTATTTCATTGTTAAAGAATTAAAAAAATTTGATACTAACCTTGTCATGCCATCAAAAATATCAAACAACATTTTCTATCATCAAAAGACAATTTATTCCAATAAATGTAATCTCTAGGCATTTAATTGAATTTATAGAGACATGATTTCCAATTCATTGAATCATAGTTTCTATTATATGTTTCATTTTTATAACAAGATAGATCTGATTCTGCATGACAAATATGAGAATATATAATTAGAAATAGATATGTAGGTAGTGTATTGTAATAGAGACCCAACATTATTCAATCTTCCATTTCCTTACATCGGTTTATTAATATATTTATAAATTCCTCTATTCCATGGTTACTCATACCCATATCCTTGGAATGCATATTGGATACTGGTCCATGTACCAAAATACTAGGTACTTTGTAGGAAGTCAATGGAAACCATCATGTCTAAGGACCTCGATTAAAATTTGTGTATTTTGTTTCAAATTGTTTGAATTTTAGTGTGTCATTTATCAATCTTAATTTAATATATGGGTAAGTACAAGAAGTTGGGTCTCACTTTTGGGCATAAAGTGGAAGTTTTTTTTTCCCTATTTTTCAAATTTCTCAAGTCAATTGATGTCAAAATTTAAGGCATTTAGAGATTGAATATAAAAAACTTCAGAAGTAAACATTTTAGTATTTGGAATCTACTTTTTGAATATGCAATTTATTTGTGCACCCATATGATTTTTCTTCTGTGGTATAGATCTTTAAAAAACACTTTTTGCAAAATGCCTATTTCAAGACCATACCACACTCGTATATAGACACCATAATTTAACACAAATAAATGAATTTTCGTAAATCCTTTTAAAGGGAGTTACATTAAAACTTAAGATTGATGATAATATTTTTTCTTAACTTTTTATTGAATATTTTTTTATTATTAATTATTAATTTCTATAAGAGTAAATTTTAAAACCTCTCATGTATGGACACCATAATTTGATCAAAATTTCACTTTTATCAAAAAAAAAAATTAACCTCAAAAGAATTGTATGTAGATTGATGACATATAAATTAATTTAAGAAAAAATAAAAAATAAAAAAGTTATTAAAGTTTTAGTGAACATCACTATTTTACATTTAGGTAACACCTTTCATTAAAGAAAATGCTAAAATAGTAAATAAAATCATAGCACTATAAAATTTATATTTCTAAAATCAGGACAATGAGAGCTATGATGATGATTTGTTTCATAAAAAAAATTGATTGGGAAGACCCTCTAAAAATTATGGCAAGGCATGAATTTTTCAGTTCAATGCCTTAGCCAAATCTTGAGAGGTCAAGACATAGGCTTAGTATCACCGAACCTATCCCAAACCAAAATCTAAGGTAGGAGAAAAAAAAACCACCCCATGTTGTAAGAAATGGACAACCATTATTTGAAATTGAAAAAATGGGTACCCATTTTGAAAAAGTCAAATTGGCATTTTAAATGCCCCCCCTCCCACCCCCCAAAAATAATAATAATTAACTTTTAGAAATGAGTACCCATTTCTAGAAAATACAATATTTTTATGTTTTAAAAAATGGGCGCCCATTTTTTAAATTTTTGATCTGGTGCCTGCGCCTAAAATGGGTACCCATTTCTAAAAGAGTGTGATCTCAATCCATGGACTTCTACGGAATTGAGATCCAACTTCTTGCTTCTACCCACATGAACAGTTTGAAATGTATAATATCCATTGCAAAAATATTCTATTTAAAAATTCACTAAGCTTCAAATTCTAAATCATCATGCTTCCCTTCGCTTTATTTTTTTGAGATGCATTTAATTTTATAAGTGCCTTTTTCAAGACCAATATCGAAGAAAGTCCTCTCATTATTATAATCTTTATTTTCTTCTATGGTAATGAACTTCATGGCTAATTGTGTATGAGATTGCATATGACTATATTTTTCTTTTGTAAATATTATAATATGATATACATTCCTTTTCCTTATACCTAGATATTAGCTCATGGATTATGATGCAATAAGTTTTGGATTCACATGAATTCCTTTGGAAATTGTACCATTTTTCTTATAGTTCCTGGCATAATACCTCTGAAGAGGGCTTCAGGAGGAAGTTAGTTTCCATCTTTAGTTGTCTCAAGACATATAAGCACTATAACTTTACTTATCAACTTATATTTTCCTAAATTCCTTACTTTCCTTTATGATCTATAACGCCCTGCCAAGGGATCCAAAGAATTAACCTAAAGTTTCACTAAGTTTGGTAGCATTTTTTATTTATTTTTTAAATACATGAAAGTAAAAACCATTTACAACTTATACCTAGTAATAGAAGCAATAGTAAAAGTACAAGTGAAAGTAAACATAACATACATAATTGGTTACATTCTTCATGGATCCCTTAACGTTGAATGACATCTAATTTATCTATTCATCTACCATCACATCCTCATGAAATAATAATGAAAAGTCCAATTTTTATACATTACATTTCTAAATTCTCAATCATCCACTATACATGTCAGAAGGTATGAAAGGCTTAAAAGAATATACATATCTGAAATAAGGTACATCATCCTATTCTAATCCATGATGCACCAAAGTAAAGGTAAACACATGTCATACATGATACATCATCATAGAAGATATAGACATCCATCATAAAAGATCAAACATAATAAACTAAGTGCATGGTTCCTCCCAACCGTAAATAGCATCATTAGACCATCATGGGTCCTAGCCATCCCTCCATGAATATCATTCCAATTCACTGAAGAGATCATCAGTATTAACATAGTAGCAATGTCACTCCTATAAACATACTACATCATATGCAGAAATTAATATAACATACAAAGTAAAGCATAAGATATCATCATCTAACATATGCAAATCATCAATGTAAGGATACATGTCCACCATCATAATCCATGAAGATAGATGCCAACAAAGAATGCATCAGCCACGGTGTCTCAAACAGATCTCAAATGATAAGAGTGATAAAGTACTACCACCTGACCACGTGGAACCTAAGTCATCCACTCCCACCGTGCCAAGGAGATAACCTCAAGTCCCAAATAGGCTATCAAAATCACATAGCATTTATAATCTGTAAGTCTAGGAATCCTAAAAGTATACTAACTCAAAGGTTCCAATCACAAACTGACATCTAATCCCAGAGGCACACAATGACATGTAGGAAACCTACTTTGTAAGCAGGAAAGTGTCATCGCATTAATCAAGTAGAAGTTACCCTGGTAGTAGGCTTAGGACTCCAGGGTCCCTACTGATCCTTATGCAGCCACTAGTATCCTCTCATACTGATAAGGCATACTATGGAATGCAAGGTCGCAACCAAGCGTTCTTTCTACTCCCATCTTAGTCTGTACAAGCACTCAAGGCATGGGTGAGAACAAAACAATTATCTTTTTAGGTTCCTTTAGTTACTATTAGGTGTGAATGTTTTCACTTATTAAAGAAACTTACAATGAGTTACCCTAGCAGCCTCTTAGGGCCTTGACCCCCATTGCAAGCCACTTCCCAACATTACAAGTAGATAACCTACCCTAAGTTCATCGAATCATAAATGTCAAAATCTCCACAATCCTATACAAGCGAATGGAAAGAAATATGAAAATATAATCCATAAAAAGAGCATCAAATCTCCATGAGCAGATGAAAAGCATCCGTAGATAATCATGACTACAATAGTTCTCTATAGGCAACTAAAGGTATCACTGATAATCAAAAGTATCCATTGGTTCTCAATAACAAAAATATATCTCAAAATCACACTGATCAAAGACTCCAAAATGGTCGAGTCAAAACATGTCACAACATGACATCATCAAGAAATAAATCAACATTTCACTCCCATCATGGTGACTGGAAAGTAATCCATGGATAACTAATTGATGACTCAAAAATGGTTAAGTCAAGTGTCTCAGATACACATGAATCTCATCTTCACACAAGAAGACTGAAAAGCAATAACAAACAATAAATATAGATATCTCATAGAGAAATCCATCACATAACCATGGTTGGGTCTATAAAGATCGGAATCTAAGACATCATCATGACATCACAATCATAACCCCTAAGCCTCTGGTAGACATCATATAACTAGTCAACACTAGTCAACCCAAAAACCCAAAATAGAAGCATAAAGAAAACACAATGCAAGCATATGTTTTCATTTGCTAAAATTTCATTGTTGAATAAAATGGGGAGGTCTCAGTTTTCGTTTTCAATTTTAGATATTGAGTGGAGGATCATTTTGTACGTTTTACTAACCCATGTATTATTTTGATGGAATAAAACTTTTTCCCTCTAACTCTTAAAATTCAATTTAATAAATGTTCTAAATATATATATATATATATATATATATATATGTATATATATATATATATATATGTATGTATGTATGTATGTATATGTATATATATATATATATGCATATGTGTATGTATATGTATATATATGTATATGTATATATACATATATATACATATATATATACAAAACATATATATATATATACATATGTATATGTATATACACATATATATGTGTATATATATATATCTGTGTGTGTGTGTGTGTGTGTGTGTGTGTGTGTGTGTCTATATATATATATGTTTTGTTGACAATGACCCCCATCTTTTATCCAATAGAACACATAGAAAGTTTAATAGATCATTTGAAAACCTAATAAAGGAAATTAAAAATTTTCTCCAAATTACCTTTGAACTAATTTTATATTAATAACTAAAATATTATAAAACAATTAATTTCATTGAAAGGAAAAACTGATAATAAAATTTTAATTTATTATTAATATAATAATCAACAATTATTAATATAATAATTAACAATTATAAATAATATATATATATAATATAATATTAATATTTAATATCATAACTATGGAAATGGATATATTAAAAGTGGATGACATTTATATATAAACGTTTCTTAAAAAAAAATTGAATTTTAAAAAAAAGTCCATGTCTTTTCAAGAGAAAATGTTACCATCATTTCAAGTGATTGTCACTATTGTGACTACCATCGCGGGTACCCTGCTTACACAGGTATCTTGTGACTGGTGCATTTAATTACACTGTCACGGGTACTCCATCTAAGCAGGTACCCAGTGACCATTAAAGGCACGAGATACGAGGGGGTGCAATCTGCCCCACCCAAATTTATATAAACTTTCTTTATAACTTTTTTTTTGAAATCGTATTTCGTAGATGCGAAATGGAATTCAAATTTTTAAATGAAAATTCTTGACTACGATTCTATATTCAAATTTTCAATATATATATATATATATATATATATGTAGATCTGAAATAAACATCTATATTTCTATGGATCATATACACAATTTTTTGTTAAAGGGCTTCCAAGAAAAATACTTGTTCTCTAATTATACTCACTAATTCCTATAATTGGGTTGTTTATAAATTTTAACCCTAGTCCATAGAATTCTCATATCTATGATTGTGGGGTTTTCTCACATAACAATTGAATATCCAAGACTAGATTGAAATAATTGGAACAATCACATATAGATTCCTCATAAAGTATTCAGAAGACATGAAGAAGAAAGGAAGTACGAGAGGCATAAATAACATAGGTAAAATGACAATAGTCTATCCGAATTATGATGCTAATTTGCTTCTCCTCAGAAACTACAGAGCAAGCTCCTTCCTTCTCCCACGTTCTCAAGTCCTCCAAAACACGCTCTCCAAACACCCTCCCTAAGCTTCTAAGAGTGCCTGAATATAAAGAATTCCTAGGAAGCACCTAAAACGTCTCTACAAATAACCATAAGGTGTTGACAACTAAGCATGAGCTCTTTCCAATCTTCTAGATGAGTCATAAGGTTGTAGACACCATGTGCTTAATTGGTGCACTAACTCTTGTGTTGTTGACATATGTGCAATCAAAAGGTATGTTCACTCCTAGGCAAGCTTATAACTTTTATTTTAAATCTTTTGTTGCTTTTATTATTATTATTTATTTATTAGTTTATTATTATTTTTATTATTATTATTAATAATTTTAATTTTCTAATTTCTTTTATTTAATTTTTTTTTTTCTCAATTAATTCTCATTTAATTAATTAAAATCAAAATATCTAAAAGTCATGATATTATATTAATTTTTTCCAAATAATTAATTTATTAATTAAATCTATTTATTAAAAATTAATTAATAGAAAACTCACCATAGACGTCCAAGATAAAATAGGAAAACCCATCATAGAACAATTCATACAAAATTAGTCTAAAGGGTTAAAAATCATGAATTATGTCTTCCAACACATTCGGTGGGTAAAATGTCTAGATACTTGTCCTATCTCTCTAGGACAATGGTTTTAAGGGTTTGGGATTTGGACTTGGGAATTTATCTCCCTTCTCTTATCATTGAGATAGTGTGATGGGGTACGCTCATCCTAACAATTCAAGGAAGTCGGTACCTGGTACCTACAACCTACATAAAAACCATGCATGCACATACAATATATATAATGCTAAGCTAAACAAGAAATGGCAGGAAGCGGTGTTTTGTGTAGATCCGGACTAGCAGGTGACTATGACTCCCTTCCTTAACCACATCAAAAATGTCATACAATAAGAAGTAACATGCACACCATACACATGCAAGTATGGGGTAAGTATCCATAATAAAACACGTGAAAATAAACCATCTAACTAATCATCTTCAATAACTAAGAGCAATGTAATAATCATCATGCATATATGAAATGTAGAGTCTAAGTAGTCTTATCATATATCAACTAAATCCATAACATAATGTTTGATAGTCTCAAAACAATGCTACTAATCCATCAACATAAAACTAGTCTAACATAGTCTGACAATAATAGCAACAATATGTCCAGAAAGATGTGAACGAGGGTAGGCACTACATCCAAACCCCCTTGGATTAGGCTTACTTCTGGAAGCCTACAAACAAGTAGGGATATAACTCCTGTAATCTAGCTACATCCTCCCATGTAGCTGAAGAATCATTAGTAGGGTCCCATTGGACCCTTACCTGCTCGATGGTTTGACCCCTAAGGGTCAACTCCCGTTGCTCAGAATACGAATCGGCTCCAAAGCTAGCTACCCGTCCTCTACCTGCAATGCATTCCAATCAAGAACATGTAAAAGATTAGGGATATACTGCCTAAGTACTAAAACATGGAAAACATCATGAATGAGCTATGATGGGTGGTAGAGCAAGGCGGTAAGCAACTAGACCAATCCTCTCAAGGATCTCGAATGGTCCCACAAAGTGAGGTGCTAGCTTTGAACCCTTTCCATATCGGATCAGACTCTTCCATGGATGCACTCTCAAGAAAACCTTATCTCCCACAACAAACTTCTTATTTGTCGTATGAGCATCAACATACTTTTTCTGCTTATCCTATACCATAGTCAAGTACTCACGAATACGTAATACCTAGTGCTCCATATCATGAAGCATCTCAGAACTCAACAGGATGTGATCCTCAAGACTATCCCAACTCAAGGGTGTATGGCAGGGACATCCATATAAAGCCTGAAATGCTGCCATGCCAATAGAACTGTGATACCCATTGTTGTAAGAAAACTTCACTAGGTAGAGATAGTCCTCCCAATGTGTCTGCCTATCTATCAAATACATCCTTAACATATCTTCCAAAACTTGGTTCACCCTCTTTGTCTAACCATCTATTTCCAGGTGATATGTCAAAATGAAATTCAATTGAGCTCCAAGCTCATGCTTCAATGATGTCCAGAATGCAGATGTGAATATAGGATCCCTGTCAGAAATGATCTTTCAGGGAATACCATGTAATATCACAATGTCACACATGAAGACATTAGCTATAGAAGCTACTCTGTAGGAAAACTTGATTGGTGAAAAATGTGCCACCTTAGTCAACCAATCAATAGTGACCATGATAGCATCATGATGATGAACAGTCCTAGGTAATCCTACTATGAAATCCATAGAGATGATGTCCCACTTCCATGAAGGAATGAGATTTGGTTGCAAAAGTCTCGTTGGGTGCTAGTTTTCTGCCTTAACTCTTTGACACTCAAGACACCTAGCCACATAATCAGCAATGTCTTGCTTCATCCCAGTCCAATAGAATAAATGCCATAAATCAGCATGCATCTTCTTGACACCTGGATGTGCTGAGTAAGGTGTATGATGGGCCTCTGCTAGAATCAAAGTGTGAAGCTCATCCAGTAATGGCACATAAATCCTTCTTGAAAGTCTTAAAAGACCATCTCATTCTCAGACATAACCTATGAACTTAGCTTCCAAAGGCCTTCCTAAATCTATCTCTCTGCAGACTTCCTGGTACCAAGAATCTATAGGAAGTGCCTGAAGAATCTAACTCCTCAAATCCACGCTAAGAGTCATAGATGATATCACATGTCTCCTATGACTCAAAGCATCTACCACCACATTCTCCTTTCCCTGAATATACTTTACCTCAAAATCATACTCGCATAGAAATTCCATCCATCGCCTTTGGCGAGCATTTAAATTAGGCTGAGTGAAAATGTACTAAAGTATGTAGCTCGAATCTATGCCCCAACAAGAAGCATCTCCATCTTGTCAAAACATGAAATACTGTTGCCAACTCAAGATCATGTGTAGGATAATTTAGTTCGTGATCCTTGAGCTTGTGTGATTCGTACGCAATCACCCGTCCATTCTGCATCAAAATTGCCCCAATCCCTTCAAGGGAAGCATTTGTACACACCATGAAATCACCTTCTAAATTAGGTACTACTAAGATTGGTGCACTGGTCAAAAGCTCCTTGAGCTTTTGAAATGCTTCTCACATTTCTCTATCCAAATAAACTCCTTTCCTTTCCTCTAAAGGGAAATAATAGGATGCACTATTCAAGAGAATTTTTGGACAAATCTGCGATAATAACTAGCTACACCCATGAAACTTCGAATCTCTAACACATTAGTCAGTGTAGGACAATCTATTATGCCCTAAATCTTTGCAGGGTCTACTAAAATACCATCACCTAAAATGACATGCCCTAAATATTGAATCTCCGATTTGAAGAATTCACACTTAGCTACATTGGCATAAAGCCGATTGTCTCTTAAACACTATAAAACCAATCGCAAGAGTTCCTCATGCTCCTTCTGAGACTTAGAATATATCAATATATCATCAAGAAACACAAGCACAAACCTGCTAAGATATGATTAGAATACACCATTCATCAAACTCATGAAAACTGATGCAGCATTAGTGAACCCAAAAGGTACCACTGTGAACTCATAATGCCCATAGCGAATTCAAAAGGTGATCTTGGGAATATCGACTTCCTTAATGCGAAGTTGGTGGTATCCTAACTTAAGATCAATCTTGGAGAATATTGTAGCTCCCTTGATCTGATCAAATAAGTCATCAATCCTAGTTAAAGGATACCTATTCTTAATAGTCACCTTATTCAACTGTCTGTAATCAATATAGAGGCACAAAGAACTATCTTTCTTCTTCACAAAGAGCACTGGAGCTCCCCGTGGTGACACACTAGGTCAAATGCTCCTTTTGGCCAAAATTTCCTCTAGCAAAAGACACAACTCTCCCAATTCTTGTTTAGTCATACAATAAGGAGCTTTAGAGATAGGCTCCACTCCTAAAATTAGGTCAATGCTAAAATTGATGTCCCTCTTCAGAGGCATGCCTGGAATCTCACTTGGAAAGACATCTGTGTACTCCTGTAAAATTGGGTGATCTAAAGTCTTCCTCACAGGATCTTCCTCATCAAGATCATTTACCATAACAAAAAATATCTAACATCCCTTATGGAAACTTTGCTTCAATTGCATAGCAAAAATCATCCATAAAGATATAGGCCTTGGTATCCCAACTATCTTCACATCATTCCCTAGGTCATCTTTGCACATTATAATCTTCTTTTTGCAGTCTATACTACCTCTATGAGAGCCAAGCCAATCCATACCAAAAACCACATCGTAGGAACCAAGGGGTATGACTTGAAGGTCAACTACAATATCAAATCCTCCTAAACTAAGTCCACACTTATGAACTACAGAATCTGTGGAGACCTTAATGCCTGAGGCTAGTTCCACTTGCCAACCATGATCTTGCTTCACTACATCCAGCTTACACTTAGAAACTATAGATGGTGAAAGAAATGAATCAGTAGCTCCTGAATCAAATAATACCAAAAGAGATATACCTCGAATAGCACTTGTGGTCTCAACCACTATTCCTTGATGATATGCCTAATGGTGATCTACTGCTGAAAACACTCTTTAAGCTCTACCTGTATCTCCAACTATAGGCTTCAATGCTGTTGGCCTAGGTCCTGAAAATTGAGGTGCTTGCTGTGGACATTGAGCTGCATATTATCTAATCTATCCACATGAAAAAAATCCTATATTTCTGCTGGATCCTTTACCCATAGGTGGTGCATTTGATTTCTGACGGTTGTTCCTGCTAACAAAGGACTAACTGCTCTGAGCTGGCTGACGGGGCTGATTTTTTTTATTGCGCTAAGCATTGTAGTTGTTCTTGGAGTTAGAACCTATACCACCACCTTGAGCCTGAGAATTTGATCCCTTCTACTGTTGGGTCTATTGAGACTACTGCTGATACTATTTTCCCTTAGAAAAGGAAGGCTTCTTGTTTCCACTTGAGTTGTAGTTGCCTTTAGATCCTGACATTGTTGGCACTCCTACAAAACCTCCTTGACCAAGGTTGACACTTTGTTCCACAAGGGTGGCTCAATATACCACATCCTTGAGGGTTTTTGGCTCAAATACCTTGACACCCCCAATTATACGGTTGTTCAAACCTCTAATAAACTGTTGTGTCAAGTGAGCTGAATTTTCACTGAATCTTGAAAAGGACATGAGCTCGTAAAATTTACGCTCATACTTGGTCACTGTCATAGTATACTGCATGATATTATCGAACTCATCTACCCTTTTCTACTTCCATTCCTCTAGTAGGAATCATTCGCGGAAACTTTCTAAGAATAGCTCCCAAGTGACACTGCTCATATCAATACCTACCTTCTTTTCCTCCATTATCCACCAAGTGGCCCCAAAATTCTCCAAGTTAGTAATGGCAAATTTTGCCTTAAAATTATTGTCAAAGTCTTGCATAGAAAAAATCTTGTCAAGGGCAAGAAGCCATTGTTTGGCCACATAACTAGAACCTTGCTTGTTAAAGGGCTTGACCTTGGATCTCAAAAGGTCCTTCATCTGAGTAGATACAATGGATCTCTTTTGATCCTTCCTAGGGCTCCTAGACCTGGGTCTATGCTCTTGTTCTGTCTGATGTGCTTTAGGTTGTTCATGAGTATGAGGTAGATGATCAAGAATGGACTGCATCATCTATCTCAAGTTAACCTCCTCAGACTTAGCTTGGTCCTCTCTATGAATCTCTTCTTGTTGCTTACTAGTGTGCTCTCCTCCGCTCTCTTCATGAGCAGATCCCCCATGGCCAGACTCATGGACACAGATAGCTCTGCCATGACCACGGCCTCTACCATGGCCTCTAATAGAAGACCTAGTCCCATATACAATCCTACAATAGTAGAAAGTACTACTACAACCATAAGACACATGTTTGCAATAGACTAAGTTAAATTTCAGTTTTTCCTATGTTTAGGTTTAAGTAGAATTTTTAGTTTTGAAAGCTAAGTGCTGAAGTATGAAAAATATGCAAGCAACAGATCAAGTTCTATTTCAGTTCACCCAGTTTCAAGTTTGAAAGAGATACACATAAAAGTTTAAAGTCCTTGTTTGTTCCAAAATACTCAGAGCTCCCAATGTAGAAACTTGGATTGTGATACCAAATGTAACGCCTCGCCAAGGGATCCAAAGAATTAACCTAAAGTTTCACTAAGTTTGGTACCATTTTTTAATTTTAAAAAAAATACATGAAAGTAAAAACTATTTACAGCTTATACCAAGTAACAGAAGCAATAGTAAAAGTACAAGTAAAAGTAAACATAACATACATAACTAGTTACATTCTTCATGGATCCCTTAACGTTGAATCACATCTAATTTATCTATTCATCTAACATCACATTCTCATGAAATAATAATGAAAAGTCCAATTTTTATACATTACATTTCTAAATTCTCAATCATCCACTATACATGTCATAGGGTATGAAAGGCTTAAAAGAATATACATATGTGAACTAAGGTACATCATCCTATTCTAATCCATGATGCAACAAAGTAAAGGTAAACACCTATCATACATGATACATCATCACAGAAGATATAGAGATCCATCATAAATGATCAAACATAATAAACTAAGTGCACGGTTCCTCCCAACCATAAATAGCATCATTAGACCATCATGGGTCCTAGCCATCCCTCCGTGCATAACATTCCAATTCACCGAAGAGATCATCAGTATTAACATAGTAGGAATGTCACTCCTATAAACATAATACATCATATGCAAAAATTAATCTAACATAAAAAGTAAAGCATAAGATATCATCATCTAACATATGCAAATCATCAATGTAAGGATACATGTCCACCATCATAATCCATGAAGATAGATGCCAACAAAGAATGCATCAGCCACGGTGTCTCAAACAAATCTCAAATGATAAGAGTGATAAAGTACTACCACCTGACTATGTGGAACCTAAGTGGTCCACTCCCACTGCACTGAGAAAATAATCTCAAGTCCCAAATAGGCTATCAAAATCACATAGCATAAATACTCTCTATGTCTGAGAATCCTAAGAGTATACTAACTCAAAGGTTCCAATCACAAACTAACATCTAATCCCAGAGGCAAACAATGACATGTAGGAAGCCCACTCTATAGGTGGGCAAGTGTCATTGCATTAATCATGTAGAAATTACCCTAGCAGTTAGCTTAGGACTCCAGGGTCCCTACTGATCTTTATGCAGTGACTAGTATCCTCTCATACTGACAAGGCATACTATGGAATGCAAGGTCACAACCAAGCATTCTCTCTACTCCCATCCTAGTCTGTACAAGCACTCAAGGCATGGGTGGGAACAAAAAAATTATCTTTTTAGGTTCCTTTAGTTAGTATTAGGTGTGAATATTTTCACTTATTAAGGAAACTTACAATGAGTTACCCTAGTAACCTCTTAGGTCCCTGGCTCCCATTGCAATCCACTTCCTGACACTACAAGTAGAGAACCTACCCTAAGCTCATGGAATTATAAATCTCAAAATATCCACAGTCCTATACAAGTGACTGGAAAGAAATACCAAAAGATAATCCATAAAAAGAGCATCAAATCTCCATGAGCACATGAAAAGAATCCATAGATAATCATGACCACAATAGTTCTCTATTGGAAACTAAAGGTATTACTAATAATCAAAAGTATCCAATGGTTCTCAATAACCAAAATATATCTCAAAATCATACTGATCAAAGACTCCAAAATGGTCGAGTCAAAACATGTCAAAACATGACATCATCCAAAAATAAATCAACATTGCAGTCCCATCATGGTGACTAGAAAGTAATCCAAGGATAACTGATCGATGACTCAAAAATGGTTAGGTCAAGTGTCTCAGATACACATGAATCTCAGCTTCACACAAGAAGACTGAAAAGCAATAACAAGCAATAAATACATATATCTCATAGAGAAATCCATCACATAACCATGGTTGGGTCTATAAAGATCAGAATCAAAGACATCATCATGTCATCACAATCATAATCCCTAAGCCTCTGGTAGACGTCCTATAACTGGTCAGTACTAGTCAACCTAAAATCCCAAAATAGAAGCATAGAGAAAACACAATGCAAGCATATGTTTTCGTTTGCTAAAATTACATTATTGAATAAAATGTGGGGGTCTAAGTTTTCATTTTCAATTTTAGATATTGAGTGGAGGATCATTTTGTACGTTTTCCTAACCCATGTATTATTTTGATGGAATAAAAGTTTTTCCCTCTAACTCTTAAAATTCAATTTCCTAAATATTCTAAATATCTATTATATATATATATATGTTTTGTTGACAATGAGCCCCCCATCGTTTATCCAATAGAACACATAGAATGTTCAATAGATCATTCAAAAACCTAATAAAGCCAATTA